>ATSW01049116.1:0-10252 GCA_000444245.1 Botryllus schlosseri | reverse complement strand
GCCGAGGACTACAGTCCTGACGATAACAGACTCGACCTCCGACAGTTTTTGTATCCGCCCTTGAAATGGCAATTCAGGTAAAGTTTATTCGTTGCAAAATCCTACACTGAGTATCTGTGCCTGTTCATGGTACGCTAAACCGTCACGATCAAAATCTCATTCCTCTAAAGATGGTGACTGGAGCTTGACACAATGATTCGAGTGTTAATTCTAATGGTATGAGTCTGGTAGGCACAGATGATTCATTGGAGTACCCGCACTGAAATTATGTTCCTCTTGAAACTTCTATCAATGAAAATTGTAGTTTTTGAGTGTATTTTACACTGTGGAATAGCGCTGTGCGAAATAGCTTTTTTTTTCTGGATCCCGGGGGTTCACTGATTATATTGTTGGGTTGCCTAAAAATACGCTACACACCAAATTTCTCTCAATTCCTACCAGTAGAAGCCGGCGCAGAGCCAAAGTTGAGTTTATTATTTATAAAAAAAAATGAATTTTTTTTCAAATTTTACTGTAAACCTCATGACATTGTTGAGCTGTCTACAAAAACGATGCAAAACAAATTTGACGCAATTCCAACCCGTAGAAGCGATGTTATTTGAAAAGATAGGATGGTGTCGAAGTGACTTGGAGTAGTCTATGGAATCAGACACCCGCCTTGGCATAGGCGATGTAAAGAGGAGGCATGCACACTGAATGAAAAGTAAAGGAAGATAGTATGGAAAAAGCAAGCGACAAGAAATGGGGTGGCGGGTCATGGAAGGCAAGATCGATAGGTCAGGTCGTGGTCCGGTACTCTTGAGGACGGACTAGCGTTTATTTTATTGATAATTCTGGGTTGTCCCGCCGTCAATGCTATTTTTGCAAATTTAAAACTTTCAGCTGCAATAACTTTGCTTCTACCAGTGGGAATTAAGCAAAAATTGTTATGCATCGTACTTTTAGGCAACTTAACAATATTATGGGATTGACAGTCAAATTTGAACCTTTATTTTTCATTTTTATAATGAATTCACCAGATGTTTGAGCCAAATTTGGTGTGCAGCGTTTTTTTTTTGAACAATGAAACCTAACAATTTAAGCAGTGAATCCCAGGAATCCGGAAAAAAAGTTATTTTAGAACGACCCTACCGTGGAAGCATTGTAAGCTCAATTGATCGTGTCGTAGCATACAAGACAAGGTGCAATAAAATAGTTATGGCCGAAAAAGTAACAAATTATCTTTAAAGGGGGGGCACTGCACTCTAAAAATGATGTGGTCTGAAATTGAAGGGCAAAACGAAAAAAAAATTTTGGCCGCAGCCGTTTTCTTCAGAACGCCACCGTAGTGGAGCCGCAATGCATTGAAATTTCCCCAAACACATCACGCTCCAGCAGTCACGCAGAGATCGAACTTTATATAGTTGTCAGCCGATGTTTCGAAGGAAATATGTACTTATGCAATTAGGAATATTATTGACCGACCCAATCATGAATTATGGACGATTTTCGTGCTTGGCACGATTAGGCCAGAAAAAGTCACTGATGACCGAGAATAAGATATCTCGCTCACGAGTAGTGGTGAAAACGTAGACTCCGTGGGTGGGTCTGTGGGGCGAAGCCCAGCCCCATATACGATACATGCACGCATAGAGCGAAGTGTACGACAGAAATAGAATACACTAGGCCTGATTTTGACATAAATCTCCTGACTGAACATCTTCCGTTAAACGCGGTATCTAAACCACCTTGGCGTGTACAACATATTTCCTTCATAATATCGGCTGATAATTATATAAAGTTCGATCTCTGCGTGACTGCTGGAGCGTGATGTGTTTGTGGAAATTTCAATACATTGCAGCTCCATTACGGTGGCGTTTTGAAGAAAACGGCTGTGGCCAAATTTTTTTTTCCGTTTTGCCCTTCAATCTGAGAACACATCATTTTTAGAGTGCAGTGCCCCTTTAATGCAATGAAATACACGCATTATATTCTTTGTGGTAGAGTAAAAGTTACATGTTTGAACTTTCCAATGCTTTCTAATGCTCGATTCAGCATCACGTCATTCAGGTACCCGATTTTGCCCAGACCTATTTGGGACTGGTTAGTAATGATGTACTCTAACAGGCAACACTAAACTTCTTTACAAGTAGCTATTATAGAGTAGAAAGTCGTTTACTGAGTATAGTTTGAGTAATTGGACCTATTCGCCTTTTTAATTAATTAGTCACTTCTTGTTGACCACCAATACGCATCCTTCAATTTTTAAAGTAGCCACCTTTGTTGACTATCAAAAATGCACCTTTTGAAACTGCTTACTTCAGCACTTTTCAAACCTCTCACTTTCTACTACTACTTGAGGTTGTTTTGGCAAGCTTGGAAATACTTCTGCTCGAGTAGCAATCCTGACCACTTTGGTCGCCTCAGGATCTATTTGAATGTTAAAAAAAGTTGAAACGCTTACTGTTCACTATTAGCTGGCAGAAAACACTCGCGGGGGCCAACCAATTGCCTCCTGGTAAAGCCAGCGTCATATCGAGCAATCTCCCTACTGTTTCAGCTTGCTTGTGCCTCGTTCTTTTTTGTGTAATGTTTGATATGATTGAGGATTGATTGTATTAAAAAAACTCCATTTTAATTCTTCAATTTGTGCAGTAATTTGTATTGGATTCGTGTTTCGTCACACGCCTTTGTGTCATTTGGCAGTTTTTCGTGTGAACGTAAGAAATTTTATTTCTTTTCTTTTTCAGAAAAATTGACCGACAAGTCAAGCTCCTGGAGCAAAGAGGATTTAGTGAATTAGACTAAATCAAGCTAATGGGGACGCTCCAATCTCATTTCTTATTTAGTGTAGCATTGGGGAATTAACTGTATTTATTGTTTTACTATAAATGGCTTCAAGCACATGAAGAAGTTTACTTTGTATTTCATGAATCTTTGGGTTTAATGTAATAGAATCTATCAAAGCATTTTACTCTGTATAGCGCCACACATTGAGATTTTAGCCTCACTGAATTTTTCAAGGTTCATGTTCTGATATTATTGCTACTTATTTCTATACTTGTTGTTGTAACGTAATATTGTTTACTGGATGCTTGATCAGTGATATAGGCTAGTTACTGTTAAAATGTTTTCTGAATTGGATGTTGGTATCTGATTGTCAAGGATTGTGATATTCAATTTGTGAAACGACATATATGAATCACGCAGAATGGCATTAACGCAGTGAAACGCCGCACTAGACACTGTGTGTGTAAGATAAGAGATATTTCTTTTGAAATAAGAATGGAAGAAACGGAACCGTGATGAAAGCGTGTCGTCTTTCGTATAATGGACTGGAATTGAAACTGAATCTTTATTTTTGCTTCGGATTCTGTAAGATAGAAGCAAGCAACAGTCTCATGTTATTAATATATTTACTGTAAGTTTTCGACTGACTCTTGTCAGAAGCAAATATCACATTCAAGGATCTTGACAATAGAACTTGATAAGCGGACAACATCTGTAACGGAGGTGATCAGTAATGAAGTACTTGTGCTTTTTTGAAGTACTACTAACTGCTAGAGTGGTTACGATTTTATACTACTTTTTACTTGGATATTTGCAAGTTTTTTTAGGAAAAAGTTTGGGCTACAACTTATTTTGCTTTGAAATGTTATGTGTACTCAAGTAAAAATTTATACTAATATTTCTACTTGAGTGCAACCGATGACTACTTACCAGTTGGCCACCTGTGACCAATGCCAACAATTGGTACATACGATTTGCTATGTTGCAAACGTATGCATGAAGTAAATACTTAAAACCACCGTTAAAAAAGCGGTTAGCTTCAGTCAGTGCATAGGGTTTGGAATGATAAGTCATGGACCAGGCTGGGCAGTGAGCATGATAGCTTGAATCCAAATTGATTTTATTGATTGGCGTATAGTAGTCATATTGACGTGTGTCAAATTCTTATGCAGCTTGCTACTACGAATAACAAGATTTGAGAGACTTAAGACCAAGATTCTCTCCATCACATCCTTTAGATATGTTGAGATTTGTTCTTGAAAACAACGTATCCTAGAATTAGTGATATCTTAGTGTTTTTTTATGACATTCATGGGGTTTTTAACGTCTGTGGTCATTTACAGCAGGCTATATAGTTTAGTTCTGCCGGCTTGTAGCACGGCCCGCTCTCGTTCTACACTTTTGTATGACAGTGATTCCAGGTGCATGCAAGGTTGATATTTCCAATGAAGTGTAATTCGAAATGTTATTTGTGGTTTCATTTATATAGCAGCTGATTGTGATTTCAAAGGTACATTGTGATTAACAAAGTTTCATATCTTATGTCTTTTCTTTTATGCATTGCTGATGTAGGATTTCAACAGCTGTACTACTTGAAACCATGTATTACTGCAAATTTTCTTTTTGTTGTCACCGTATTCCTTCTTTTCACCAGATTGATACTAAACAATATTGTTAGAGATGTCAAGGCAAAGTTGCGATGTCGGAATCACCGAATATTTGACCGCGCACGAAGGCTTCACAGGCATAATCAAGATGAGATATCAAGATTTTGTGGTCAACGAAATCGACGAGGAAGGTCTGAGTACATCTGACTGACTTCAGTTTACCGAAGAACGAAGACACAAAGAGTGCACCTGCACCAGGCAATCGAGCCGATGTGTTGTCGGATGACGATAAAGTTAGGTTAGCCGAGTTTATAAATAACACAGAGTCCGATCATATCATCCTCGAGACGGGTAAAGTAAAGAAGACAGAACAAAGACTCATCAAGCTGTTAGATTTCTTTACCCGGAGCTTGAAAGTCAAACTGCAGACTTGAAGATGGTAGTAAAGTGATAAAAGTAACAAGAATGAAAAGCAATTCTCGGGGTAGGGGGCAACATGACAGGGCAAGAAGGCCAAGAAATTCTCTTTGCAAATTTGTGCTTCACAAACAAAATATCGGCACCATGGAAGCGGTTAACTTCATCGCCAAAAAACTACGATTGTATAAAGCCAACGGTTTTCAGTACGCCGGCACTAAGGATAAACGAGGTATTACTACACAATTGATAACCGCGCCAGTGGCCGCGGAGAGACTCGTTGGTTTGAACAAGTTGCATTCCAACATTAAAGTCGGGAATTTTTCATACTGCACAAAACCTCTTCAGCTGGGCGCTCTGGGCGGTAACAATTTTTCGATCATCATCAGGAACGTAGTGGGCGACAGCCAATCGTCTCTAAGCGATTTCGTGACTAAGGGGTTTGTGAATTATTTCGGATTGCAAAGATTTGGCACCACGTCAATACCAACGCATACTGTCGGTATTGCGATTTTGAAGAGTGACTGGCAAAAAGTAATCGATCTCATTCTAACTGAGAGAGACGACGATAAAAATGAAAACTTGAACGAAGCTTTGGCGAAATTCAAAGAAACTTCCGATCCGGAACAAGCTCTGGATATTCTCAAATACAGAAGCTCGATCGAAGGCATTCTACTGCAAGGGTTGAGACGTTTCAGAAAATCTCAGCTGCTTCAAGCGATCACGACCCTACCACGCAACACCAGAAAGATGTACGTTCACGCTTATCAGAGTTACGTGTGGAACAAAGTCGCCAGTCGCAAAATTAAAGAGTTTGGTTGTAATCCGCGCCCCGGTGATTTGGTGTTTGTGAAGATTTACAATGACAAGGTTACGTTTGATACTGAAGATGAAGAACCGGCCGCAAAGAAAATACGTTCTGAGGCAGACTCATACGTTTCAAACAAGGAATCAGTGATGCAAATCTCGGAAGACAATCTGCACCTGTTTAGTGTCGGGGATATAGTCCTGCCGCTGCCCGGGCATGATATACAATATCCCAACAACGAGTGCAAAGATTGGTACAAGGAGATTATGGAAGAAGATGGATTGGACATTGATCAACACATGGTGCACAAAGTGAAGGACTATTCCTTACCGGGTGATTACAGGCATCTGGTGATTGTACCAGCTAATGTTGAATTTGAACTTATGCGATACAATGATTTCACGACGCCATTGCTTCTTAGCGATGTGGACGTGCTGGACAAAGTAGATGAGCCAGAGTCGGTGTCTGATGGAAAGTATGTAGCTGCCAAGGTGAAGTTCGGCTTGCCACCGTCTAGTTACGCGACGATTGCCTTGCGTGAACTCATGAAGACGGACATATCGATATCGGCTCAGATGAAAATGAACAAAGAACACGGGGATGTGGAAAACCCGTCTCAGGAGCAAGTCACTGTGGAATAGATTCAGTTGATTGTGTTATTCGGTTATATTTCTTATCGGAAATACACATTGGTTTTAATATTATTATGTTTGGACATCAGCGAGCGTTCGTTGTGCCATAAATCTTGAGTAAAACTGTAGGACTGTTGGCAGAGGCGTACTTGAACTTGAGTTCTGGCTGCTTGCACGCCTTCCTCAGGCTCAAGCTTCCTACTTTACTATTCAGTTTGCTGGGCAAGACTAGCCCTAGAATACTTTTTTCTTTTCACTTCTAAATCGCTACTTGAACATGAGTAAAAATTTATGTTACTCCTACTTGGGCACCAACACTGACGGTGGTCTCGGTTTACTTCCCAATCGTGTGCGGCAGTTACAGTAGCGACAATAATAACGTTCCAGACTGGCAGAGGCGCACTTAAATATCGATAGGAGATGGCAGATAGAAAACAGTGGTAACGTTCACCTTTTGGTAAACTCCGCAGGAACGGTTGCAGGAGAACTGGGGATTCCCCAATGTCGATATCCGGATATTCTCAATCCAAAATCCGGGTACTTTCCAGACGAATTCCGGTGATTCCCCTACGCATTTCTGTACAAATCTATCAAACTTCGACGAAAAATCGGAGGGGAATCCCCGAAATTCGCATGGAAAGTACCCTGATACGTTGGTTTCCATCTGGGGTAATTCCCGACTTATAAAGAGCGAGACAGCAGCAGCTGTGCGCGTCAGCATGTGCAACAACCCCATACGTGATATTTGCGACCAACAATAAAGTACTTCTGTCTCATCGCAGTATACAGTTATGATTAATACATCTGCTTGCAACTAACTGATTGTAAATTTCCGCAGTTCGCATGGTGACAGTACTTGTTTTTACTGCCAAATTACTAGAAGATATTATTCAACTATCATGTAAACTGACATAAAGTACACAATACATTCGACTACTCTAACCTATCCTAAGTATATGCATCACAGACCGAGCCATATGTACTGGTCTAACCACGTCGCAGATATTTCCCGTAGCAAATATCAGACACCTCAAGTACATCTAATGGCGAACTATACTTTCTGCTAAGCTCCTGCAATCCCGACATCGCCTACGCATCAACCGCAAAATCATCCAACACTCCAGTACCAGAGCTGCCAGCTAGATTACTGGCGTACCTGAAAAATCGTACTTTCCCCTGCCACAACATACACATTTCACAATTTGACGCACACAACTTAATATTCTTTCATTTAGATTCATAAAAGGTTAACCAGAACGTTCCACAGCATGGAAAATACGTGACAGCAGTCGCGACAAATCTGTCCTATATTGGAAACTTTGGCCGTGTGGCATCGAATCGAAATTGTCTATCCTAGGAAAATCGCATAAGAATACAAAAACAATGCAACGGCCGCCCAGGGGTAGGGGTCTAGCTTGTGGTGGCCTGGAAGGTTTGCACAAAGTTTGAGACAATTTCCTTCAGTTTGGTTTCCGTTTCTTCCGACAATTTGGCTTCCTTGCTGCAACGGGAGATGTCAATAAAGGTCAGTCTCAAAGTATGTACTAATCTGTGACACACAGTACCACCAACACCATATTAGCACTGTCGAACTGCAGACACTCAACCTAGACGCATTCGCACATTAGTCTACTAGCAGCCGACTTAGGACTTCTAGAAAACTTGCAGCTTTTCCATATCAGATTGGAATCACAGCTACAAAGATTTTTTCTAAATTAAGTAGAATTATAATTATAGCTCCAGTTATTTCCAAGCTTCATGAAAATTAGAATTTTAGCTAGTTCTTTCCAAATTAGATTAGAATATCTGATTCGCGAAAACTTGGACATTGAATTAGGTTCCGTTGATATCAAACTTACAGGAAAACCAGGAATTCGATTAGAATTGAAATTAGAACATAGAAACGTTTCAGAAATTAGATTACCGTCATTTCGCTTGGATTAGTCCAATTGGACAACTAGAATTAACTAGTTGTTTAAGTCTGACTAGCAGGGACAAGAAAAATTCAACCGTCACTTACCGAATAGTGTCAACTAGACCAGCGTGGTTGGTGCGCATATGAATCAAGAATTTCTCCTCGTATTCCGTTACCCTGGTGGGGTCGACTTTGTCAAGGAATCCGCGCACGCCGCAGAAAATAACCACAATTTGCTCAGCGATATCCATTGGGGCTGAAAAAAATCACAGTAGCATCATCACACAATGGAACGATGTACTGATATTGAAATGAACCTGAATATTTTCGGCCGACACTCGTCGGGGACAATCATTAGTAACCAGTACAGAATTGAAAAGAACTTCCATCGCATCACCAAATATTACAAATACTAATTATCAGATAGACAAACAGCACTCTAATCTACGTACCGTACTGCACTTGTTTGAGAAGTTCAGTGAGTCGCACGCCACGGTTCAGGAGTTGTTGAGTGGAGGCGTCCATGTCGCTACCGAACTGGGCAAACGCAGCCACTTCACGGTATTGGGCGAGGTCGAGTTTCATGGTGCCAGAAACCTACAAGCAAACGCGGCCACAACAGTCAGCATCGCTATTCAAGCAAAAGGGGAATCACAAAGCCATCAATTTCAATTCTATCGCAAAGTAGTAGACATTTCCAAGACACGCCTAAACTAGTTGAGCAGAAGTGGAAAATGAAAGCACTAGAAGACGCTACAAATTGTTGCAATCCTCAAAGATTCAGCAGTCACTGCGACGGCTATTTCACAGACATCACAGCGATTTTACACACAAAAGCGACGCGATCTTATCAGAAAACCACTTTCTACTCTTTAAATTACAGTGTAAAAAGTATTTTTCCAGAAAAAAATGGAAGTATCCTAAAACATAACCAATCAAGCAGCACAAGTTAACAAAACCTACTCGAGTACTCAGAGACAATTACTTCGTTATTGACTACCTCTGGTATACTCTAGTATAGGCACAAGTGGCGATTTCCATGTTGGTAGAAAGTACCTGGAGCTAGCTTTGCTAAAGGCTCTATACGCGGTTCAAAATCATGACCACTTAGGCAAATCCTACTTGGTTATTTGGACACAGCAGTACTTTGCCACTAACAACTTACGCCTGAAACGCAGCAATGCTTAACGCGACACTATGAGGTAGGCTACTAATAGACGGCACCAAGTGATGTTGAGCATACCTGTTTCATTCCCTTGATTTGAGCAGCAGATCCAACTCTGCTCACGGACAAACCGACGTTGATGGCCGGTCTGATACCCTTGTGGAAAAGCTCGGTCTCCAAGAAGATCTAAGAGACAAAGCAGCAAGCTTTACACTCTCAACTCGTGAACATAGAACAGGCACACACACACACACACCTGTCCGTCAGTGATAGAAATGACGTTGGTGGGAATGTACGCCGACACGTCACCGGCCTGGGTCTCGATGACCGGGAGGGCGGTCAAGGAGCCGCCGCCGAAATCGTCGCTCATCTTGGCCGCGCGTTCCAAGAGACGCGAGTGAAGGTAGAAGACGTCGCCGGGGTAGGCCTCGCGACCGGGCGGACGACGCAGGAGCAGAGACATTTGACGGTAAGCGACGGCCTTCAAAATCAATAGTGTGAATATCGACTGGCCGAGAACACGTGCTACTACAAGTGATAAAGACAAGCACAATTCATAAACGCAGATATAAAATGAATGTACCACATACAAAGGCGGTCATTGTTGATCCTCACGGAGAGGTGACTAAGTAAATTAATACAAGTACAGGTAGCGATATCGAAGTAAAAAGTATTTTTGACCTAGATTCGCCTAAAACACTGAAAACGGTCAAGTAGAAGTAGGCCTACTCTGAAATCAGGCCAATGTCGTCAGCTAGTTGCAAAACTGCAGGATGCATCTTCGCTACTAACACATTAGACCACCAACAATGATACAGGTGTCTGGAATTTTGAAAAATATATTTAGTCGCCGTTATACATCGGCTGATGAAAACCCGTCCCGAAACTACTTTACACTAAACAGAATAGAAGTCTAAAAAGTATGCAGCTCTGAATAAA
>ATSW01049069.1:0-13187 GCA_000444245.1 Botryllus schlosseri | reverse complement strand
AGGGTCGAAACAGCTTCCATGTTGTAATCGAAAACCTTTTGTTTTAAAATGCCGATTTTATGTCCAATATTTCGCCATACATTTGCAATTTAGTATTTTGTTATTAGTGATGCAAATTAGCGACAATAGACTGTGTATAGCGGCATACGATCTGAGGTTACTGACATCTCTTGCAGCCCAAGTGCTACTATCGACTGTGTGTGGTGTGGGGCAGGCCTGATACGCAATAGGCTGGTGCGCCTGCTATCATCGCTGATCTGAATCACCGCTTCTGCAGCAGTAACTTTACCTACTCTCTCCCCAATACTGTTACATTTAGGTTGATTATCGTTCGTAATGTCATGCTGTTTTGGGGCTGACACGAAATAAATTCCAATTTCCGTGGCAGGCGGCTTAACTGGCTGCGAATAGACTCTGTGACCAAATACCATTTTATTCAAATCCAAAATTTTTAACTCCGCTTCTACTGGTCGGAATTGAAACAAATTTGAATAACATCGTTTTTACAGACAATCTAATACTTTCATGGGTGAACAGTAAAATTTCAAATTTTTCGTTATTTATTTTATATGATAAATAGAAACTTTCTTCTCCCGTAGCAATGCGGCTACCGGTTCTCCCGTAGCAATGCGGCTACCGGTTGGACTTGAACCAAATTTGGTGTGTAGGCTTAAGTTAGGTAACCTAACAATTTTATCAAGTAGCCAGTACGATTTGAGAAAAAAAGTCATTTTTGAAGACCCCTAATGAACAGGGGTGTACGAGTTTTGAGCAAACGTTAAAAGGGTGTACCACGTCGTAAAAGGTTGAAGAGCACTGCTAAGCAACACTGTCATCATCTACAACAGGCGCAAGCGCAGGCGACAAATCGGGTAGGGATAATAACGCACGAAAAGCTCCTCCATGCACGTTATTGGTCGCGACCAAAGGAATAAGAATTCTGCCTGAGTTGCTCGCCTAGCCGTGGATGGTTACTAAAACCATGCCTGAACCTGTCGAGAGGGTTGTGACTGCGACACATATTACGTACGCATTTAGCCAATTACTAACGGTTGCGTTGGTGTTGCATGCCGTTAAAGTACAATATTGCATTTGAAGCGTAGTGTGATCGACTCACTTCGAAGGCATCACATGTCCCAAGGCATATATATCTACGAAATGGGAGTTCAAGCATACGGTCATTGGCTCGCAATGTAAACCGTCACCGAGGTAAATCAGACGCATGAGACACTGTCAGCCAAAATACAACGACGCAATCATCCCACAGGCCACTCTGTGACAAAGAATTAACCTGATACCTCGGAACTATAAATCAATGAACCAATTCAACTCAATTGCAAATTAGGCGTTAATTTGCATCCGTGAGACAAGCGTAATTTGTAATGGCAGTGCTGCTCATGAAACACGCAAGTCGGCAAAGCTTTTGAGGCGGATGCCGAGCAGCACGTAGTCTTTTCCGCACATAAGAAAGTTTTATCTTGGTATGCGAGTTATATACACCAAATCAATATATCAAAGAGATTGACAGATATTTATCCTTCCTGCATACCTACAGTTCCGATATTAGCACCCTTTCCGCAACGTGAGAGAGGCAACAGGGTCAGCTTTAAGCATAAGCTTCGAGGTATGTGGTTGTCGACAGTTTCAAGAACCACAGTGCTAGTACACTCTGGTACAGCTATGTCGCATAGTTCTTATGTTTTCGGAAAACCTATAATCTCAATTTTGATCAAGGATATTAGAGTTACTGAATACAGATTTAATTTTACTTGCAACGTTTTCACTATTCACATCTGTACGTACATGTACATTGTACACTACAGTCGTGATGTGATAGTTTGTATGCACATTGCACAGTTGCACACTGCACAGTAGGGTTGGTTGTTCAGACTTCATCAGCTATTTTCAGTCAGTGCCCCATTCCTTCACCCTTAAAATGCCGTCTTTGCTTTGTTTCGGTTGTATCACTTATTTCCCGTCGTCCGAGACGATATTGGCTAAAAGTTGGCGATTCCCGACTGCGATTTTGCTTAACCTTCTACTAAATGTAATAAATATTCAAGTTTCTGCATTTGGTATAAGATACATATATTAGGTGTGGTGAGCTGACAGAAAGCAAGGAATTTCTGAAAGTTTGTCAGTCATGAACCACCCTATCGCGCTCGCGCATCAGCCTTTGTCAACTTGTCGCGTTTATCCGTTGCTCTTTGAAAAAAGTGCATTCAACCGTATACAGCGAGAACGTCGTTTGTTAGCAAGGTATACTATAGTTACATAATGCCATATGTAGACATACATGCTATCATTGCTGTGGAGCATTTATTTGTATTCAACCCATTCGCATTTGAAGTGCCAGTACGTACTAAGTTTGACCACATATTAGACATGTGCTGTACGATATATAAGTCCGCGATAAGCGGTTTTTGACGACAGGTAATGGTATTGTTCACATCGTCATTAAAATTAATGTTCATCCCATGTAGTTCAATAGCGTACGGGTTAAGTTGGAAAGCGATGAAGATCCATACCATTCTAGCTTGCGACGAAAATTGGGGAATAGCTCGCGGCCCGGGAATGCCATGGAAACTTGAGTAAGTCGTTAGTGTACGCATTTGTCTTGTAGTTTAGAGAACGCCGCAGTCATGACTTCGGGCATATCGTCACGTCACCGGTCACATTACCAATTGCATGGTGAAAAGACCCGCGGCAACGCCAATCCTAAATCATCAATCCTTAATGTAGCTTTAATAATAACAATGGTAAGCCCTTAAAGATCAGTGAATACACTACATTTATGTTACTCATCTATTGCCATACGTGCAGTCGGGAATACGGATATTTCAAACGACTCACCAGTGATACATCGCAATGGGAACCGGGAATACAACACGTTCTTCTTATGGGACGTAAAACGTGGGAAGGAAGGACGGCAGAAGGCAATCTACACCCTTTGCCCAACAGATATAACTTCGTTCTCTCCAAATCACTCGATAAAGTACCAGAAGGAGCGGTGAGACGACTGGCATATAGAAAATTGAAATTGTACAATAGGGAATAGTAAACAAGCAAAATAATTCACTTCAGTATACTTACTAATACTTAGCGTTAGTAATATCGACGTCAGTATACTGCCGTAAAGGCCTACATCTCGCACTAACAATAATTACAATTGATAAGCTATATATATACCGGCCTATTCGATCGAAACTCTACTGCAGGGGCCGTCAACTTAAAACGGGTCGCGGGCCACTTCAAATTTCGTTGAGGCCGCGGGCCGCAGGCCGCATGAATGCAATATCGAGACAAAATAGGCCACGCAGATTAGCAACCACGTATTAAAAACTTTAGGCCATTACAACGCTGTGCTCTACAACATCGGCGATGGGCATAGTCACCGCACAAAGTAATATATTACACCGTGTAACACGATTTTTGTTCCCGGGTTCTAATTGATATTTCCTGATCACTCTCACCTAGAAACTTCCAAAAATAGTTAATTCCAAACTTTGATTTTGTGGGTAGGAGAGTGATTTTTTGAATTTGTTAGTATGTGCAATATTGTGCATGGTTATACTGATTTACCCTATAGGAAATTGATATTTACCAAACTGTCTTTGATCGCTGGTACATAATACATGGGAATTTGCACATAACTGTATTAACTGTATCCGAATCAATGTTAAATGCAAAACTAAATAAATATTTAAGGCTAAAACAGTTCGAGTATAAAATCAGTTAAAAATGGGATGTTTTGCTGGATTTGATCCTGTAACACGATTTTTGTTTCCAGGTTTTAATTGATATTTCCTGATCTGCCACACATGGAAACTTCCAAAAATCAATCTCATTCCAAACATTGATTTTGTGATTAGGAGAATAATTTTTTTAATTTGCTATTTTCTGCAATATTGTGCATGGTTATACTGATTAGACCAATAGGAAATGGATATTTAAAAAACTGTCTTTGGTCGCTGTAAGTCCATTTTTAATCGCTTGGCATCGACCAAGAAGGTATATTCTATAAATGTATATACTAAATATTCTGACGCGTTAGTCGTAGGTTATCGATTGCGTTTTCGCAAAGCAAATTAGAACCGACTTTTGACTATTTTTCTGTCTGGCATTGGATTATTTCTGACTTCGCATGATAATAGGCAACGAATTAGAACTTGTTTTATTTAAATCCAATCACAAAGCACAGCCATTTGGTACATGGAAATTTGCACATAAATGTCTTAACCGTATCCGAATCAGTGATGAGCATCGGAGCGGAGTCGGAGTGGATTCGGAGCGGAGTTTTGCCGATTTTGTGACAGTCGGAGCGGAGTCGGAGTTTACTACAGATATTTTTTCGGAGAATTTCGGAATATTGTAACTTTTGTCTCCGATATCTTTGAATAGCTCTGACCAGAATACACTCTTGATTATGATTACAAACCAAAGCCCAGACAGTTGACACCTTGTAAAGTTGTAATATGACAGGTAACATGCAAAAATGATTGCCAAGTGCATAAAAATCAGCCATCTGCACTGCAATTGGGGACTGGAGAGTAGACAATACTATGAGGTCAACCATATTATCACATTAATTTAGTAAAACACATTACCAAGTGTACCATGCTTGCCACTGTTTCGGATACTTGACCAGAGGTGGTCAAAGTAGTCACAATCGCTACTCAAGTAGAAGTAGAAGTAGCACCGAAATTTCTACTCAAGTAGAAGTAGGAGTGGTGGTTCACAAGTAAGTAAGTAAGTAGGTATTCTACGCTTATTTTTGCCTACGAAACTGAAAACTGTCAAGTAGAAGTAGAAGTAGTCTAAAATCATAACTACTTAAAAAGTAGTGTGAGTAGGAAAAATCTACTTCAAGTACTTCAAAAAGTAGAAGTACTTCGTTACTGACCACCTCTGTACTTGACGAGATTCGTCGGAGTATCTCGGAGTCTGGGATTGAGCTGTTCGGAGTCGGAGGGAGTTTTCCTCAGACACTAAAGTTGTCGGAGGGATTCGGAGTCTCGAAAAGCACTATCCGCTCATCACCGATCCGAATCAATACCATCGTTAAATGCAAAACTAAATAAATATTTCAGGCTAAAACAGTTCGAGTATAAAATTATTAAAAATGGGATGTTTTGCGGGATTTTCTTTTGTACTCTACATTTCTACTTTCCCGCATTAAGGCCCAGACATAATCTCACATCATGCTTTCATTATATTGCCCTTGGTATCTCATCTCAAGACCTTTTATGTCTTGATGCAATTGCGCCCCTTGTTCTTCTGAATAAGCTCCCATATTATCTTTGAACTCGTCCGAGTGAGCATCAAGCACATATAGTTTCATAGACATTCTGCACCCTATGTTCCCATACGACTTTAACAAATTGGCAACGAGTTCGGCATATAGTTATATTTCTTATTATTGCCCAAGAACTCATTCACCACATCTGCAAAGTTATCCCAAGCCTTCTTTTCAACATCATTAAGCATTTGGATAAAATCATTCGACCTGAGAATATTTTTCATTTGTGGGCCAATAAATACACCAACTTCTACTTTAGCTTCTGATAGTTCAGAAAACAAGTTCTGGAGAAACTGGAATGCGTATCTACCGTTATCCAATGCTTTCACAAATTGCTTTATATGGCCAAGTTTTATGTGAAGGGGAGGCGTAAGCACTTTGTTTGGGTTAATCAACCGAGTTTGCTTTACATTTTTCTCTCCGACAAAAAATTTGTTTCGTTTTGGCCATATTTACTTTTTGTAATGTTCTGTGGTAGCCCTACTATCCCAAAGGCAAAGGTGCCAAGGATACTTGGTGAACCCCTCCTTGCATACCCATCAAAAACGCTACCATTTGTAAGTCCCCAATTACTTCCAAGTTATATTAAAAAATATTAAAAATTATCAATTGCAAATCATAAAATATCAAAACCTCAAAAATCAACCCTGCAAACAGAATTATCTATAAAATGGCAAATATTGCAGAGTATATTAACATTTAAAAGTGATTAACATACATCTTGGATGCTCTTTAGCCATATTTTTGATTTCTTTTCTCAAAAATAGTGCGATTTTAGAATTTTATTCTCTAAACTGCAAAAGCAAAGTTTATATGAAATAAAGTTGATTTTTGACACTTACTGGTCCTAAGCAATAGGGAAAAATTGATTAGAACCTGTGAACAAAAAAAAATTTTTTTTTTGTTACATAGGGATTATTAAAGAATTAAAAATACAACAAGAAATATCATGATCATACACTTCATTTTATTTTGAACTATGAGCTACGCATGATATACCTGACAATGCTTTTCAGCAACCAATAGGAATCTATATTGGGGCTAGCGAGACACGTTGCTATAGCTGACAGACTATCTCCTCCTAAAGCTTGATCTTGTGGAGAAGCCCGAAGCCGCCGTTTTCCAAGCGTTTCGGTCGTGTCATTGTCTGGGCTATTGCACGTCGAGGCAAAATGCCCATTCATATCAGCATTGGCCGAAAATGACCGCCACATGTTGGCCGAAACCATCATATATATATATATATGTTCAATTGTCCATAGGCCCCTAGATGGCCGGCGGGGAATAGTCCTGTCATGTGCTTGCTATCTGCAGTCACCACTTCCCTCAGTTGTACCGGTAAATCTGATCCCGTGAGCTGAGATATGATGAGATAAAGTAATATATGCGATTCTCAATATTATAGACAAAATTTAATCCTGAATATGATTTTTCTTCGCGAAGAGCGCGACTACACCAAAATGTACGGTGTACACCGATCCTTCCATAAGACTAAAACGTGCTTTAACGGTAGCGATGAGAAGGTCTGTCTTGAATGGAGGATATGAGGGCGCAACCACCCGTAAGTTTGGGTTACGATCCTATGAGAGGCCCAATACCAACGTTCATTTTTTGGGGTGGGGTTTAGCCCTGGCCGTAATGGGTTGACCATGGAGACCCGGAGTAATTTTCTATTGCATTTCAGTAGGATCGTATATTGCGTTAGTGAATCCGTTCATAGAAATCACTCATTGATTTTTACTTTTCATTTTAGGACGGGCTAGTATCTTCAGTAGACGAGTTCGTTCAAATATTAGAGTCGGACGAATGGAAAGATAAAGTGGGTCTCGTCTTCAATTGCGGTGGCGGACAAGCTACGAAAGTGATTCTTCCTTCTCTAATTAGATTCGTCTGTCTATTTCATCGCCCCGGTTATATAGTATCATAATATGGAAGTCCCATGATCGGTTTGGTGTAAAACCAAAATTGATCATTCATTTAAGGCACCCAGAATCAAAATGCGGATCATCATGGTCAGCACATTGTACTACTTACTGTCCAAATATTTACGTGTTATTATCCCTATGCTTTTTCAAGTCACTCATTCGCAGCTATAGTTATTAGGCATGTGTACATTGCTTCTATTTCATATTTCATGCTCCACCTGTTACTCCTTTCCAATACGGTATACACTATTCTCCATATCGATGTACCTTTCGTCTTAGTGCGTCCAAGATTCCAAGCACTGTGGTAGACTCTACCTAACAAGAATAAACAAGGACTTTGGATGCGACACATTTTGCCCGCAAGTAGACAAAGACGAGAGATTTGTACGTGTAAAAAAGTAAGTATGGGGCACACCAATACGTATATTCGTAATTGTTTGGAAAAGTATAATGGGATTGAGATTTGATTTTTTTGAATCTGCCGGATTCGAAAAAGTTTTGTTTTCACAGAAGCGAGCTTTATGAGAACTTGATTCCGGAAGGCGTACAAGATGAAAATGGGTGCAAGTGGGAAGTAACAATTTACGAAAAAAGGAAAGAAACTTGCTAAATTCAGATTCCATACAAATCTTTTTACAAAATTAATCTGTTATTATTGCTGACTGCCTGCGATTTTTGTTGACTTTACCTTGTGCCGATTGCACGGTAAATTATTATTGTTTGATCAAGACTGCCTGGAATGTAGGCGATAAAATGTACCGTTCAATCGCTGTTAGCTCTACAATAGCTGTTACTTATGCAGATTGCAGAGTTGCGCAGTGGTACGGTAGCAAGATGTTTAGGTTGGCAATGTCAGCACAAATACAGGTCATGTTGACGGTCTGTGGTATTCTGTGCGTTATGCATGTGTATGATCTATATAGGCTTCGAATAATAATGATAGTGCATCATTTATACAAATCGTAATGCATCATTTATACAAATCGTAAATCTATATGTAGCTTGCTTCATCTCTTGGGTGTAGGTTAATTTCAGATGGGCCCGGCACATAATCCGTATTTCCTGGGTGGCGCGGCACGTTAAATTTGAATGGCATTGTGTAATGCAGTGCTTCCCAAACTTTTTGTATGTTTGTAAGAGTAACATTTTTACTGAGCTCACGTACCACCTCGTTGTATCGTCCGGAACAGAGCCACTATTTTAGCTTGATCACAAGTTAATAGTACCGAGATCAGTTTGGCACAAGTTGTATGACGTGAAGGTAAGATTTAGTACGTGTACTTCGGAGAGTATATGGATCTCTCCGGGCTTGACTCGCAGTTGCATAATGGTGAATAATGGTCACTTGGATACAAAGCAACTTAGAAGCTTGATCTAATTTTTTTTCAATTCATAAATGTATAGGTTCGAGGAAGTTAATCTGGTATAGGCCTACCACTTGAGATGCTCCCGTGTACCACTAGTGGTACGCGTACCACAGTTTGGGGGCCACTGGCGTAATTTTAGAATCGCTGTCAACGTTCGACGTCCGTAGGTTAGTTATCTATAATTCGACCCATTGCTCTTTCTCTCTCTCTTACATAATCTCTACCGTGCTATGAATTCGAATCTACTGGTACTTCGTCACAATGGAACAGCCCTAAAGGATGTTTTCCAGCTACCTATCGGTATTAGGGATGGTCAAAACCTAATCTCAGCTGACTCAGATCAGATACACAGAAAATTTACATCGCATTGAATCGCCAACTTCCATATTATTTAACACTAGAACTACCGGAACTTCGAACTACCTAGAACTACCTTGTGGCTTTTTTGACGCATGTTGAATTTTCTTCGATTAAATGCATTTACCGGAGCTAAAAATCAGCACAAATCTTAACGAACGGCTTCAGAAACCATTGTTTATTGTGCTCATAGCTACTTGCAATATTTTACATACACCTTCGGTCAACACTTATAAAACAAATCGCCGTTTTTGGTGTAACATATAAGTGTTGCTCTGGTGCGCATTTGGTATTTGAGCACGTTCTCTAAAAATGTAGAGTAGGTTCCAGATCCGCTTTAGCAACATCATCATTGTTGGTTATTGCTGACATATCATAAAGCTTATCAGATAAGATTTGCATAATTCAATTTTGCAACTAATCCTCGATTTGCATATTTTTAGAGTATCGGCATTTTGGCAAGTAGACGATCATTCACATTCTAAGAAAACATGCACGGACCATCGTCGACTTGTTGGTACCATCATAGAATACTGCCTTACAACCTGACCAATAATAGCCCCTGGTTTTGTTTCGTTATAACATTCAATCGTCACCGGTTTCTTGTTTGTGTTGTTTCTGAAGGAAACAGTTACACTGTTAAAAATATTCTATGCCAAATTACTGGTCTGGTCCTGGCAGCAGTTTTACGACTCTGAGACCAGTAAATTTGAAAAATATTTTCCCGTAAATATTATTGACCGTAATTTATTTTTACAAATACTGACTGTTAAAATTTTTACGGAATACTCCCGTTACTTGATGAAACGGAAAACGGCTGTAATACCAAGTTACTGGTCTAGTCCAGTGCAGCAGTTTTACGCTGATGAGACCAGTAAATTCGAAATAACTCTCCCCGTAATATGATTTTACATATGCTGACCGTAGGAAATTTTACGGATCATTTCCGTAACCTAAGGTAACAGAAATCTGCTGTAATATCAATATACTCGTCTGGTCCCTTGCAGCAGTTTTACGTTCCTGAGACCAGTAAATTTGAATCAGGTTTATTTGGTGCGGGAACACGTAAAAAAAAAGTAAGTGTGGATAATGACGGAAATCCAGTCTCTACTTGTGGCGATCATCGGTCAGCAACTGCCTGAATGAAGAGGGCTTCATCAAAACTTCAGCAGCAGTTGAAGGACTGTACTTTGGGCCATGCTCTTTTGTAGGTTCTTCTATAATCTGAACAAAGATTATGCTGTCATCAACGCCGTTACAATTTGGAAACTTTGAGACGCTATAGTATGACATACTGCGACTTTTCATATTCTTGTCAATTTCTCAAATAATGATGGCCTAGGATAGCGATGTCGAACATAAGGCCAGCAGGCCGCATGCGGCCTGCGAAGCAATTCTGAGTAGTTTGAAAAACCCCTGTATTACCCAGCACATTTTCTAACAAATGTTGAGATATTATTGTAAGAAATGCTTCCCGCAAGGCCACAAATGTCAAGATCATAGACCGTAATATAATTATCCGACAGTGGTGTTATGGTTTTAGTCTAGTCGTCATCAGGAACAAGTTGGTGATACTGACATCCAATTTCAAAAACTCCAAAAAGTGCACACTGAGTTCATATTTATATGAAGAAATGAGCCAAAAAGTAGTTATTCGTGAAGTGAAAAAAAAACTGTTATATGCAGGTCGCATGGAGAATATAATAGTTATAAAAAATACAATTCAAATATATTTGGTCGCACTGCTGTATCACTTCTACTCAAAGGCCCCAGACAGACAGAGAAACCCGAATGACGATTAATAATGAGCCAAATTCTAACGTCTGGTTTACAATTAAATCACTTGTGTTCCTCAAAGCGCATACGATGAGTTAACGGCAGTTTACGATTAAAACAAAGGGAGCATACAAATATGTCAGCTTATTCCGTGGTTAGAGTCAGTGTTTAAGCGGTTGAATTCAAACGATCAATCTTTGAATTTTTGCCAAACTTCCGTTGTTTGCGAGTAAAGGTGCTGCTAGAATATATCCATATGATATGATCGTGAATGTTATGTAATATACCAAAATGTATACAGGATTGATAATAAACTATTCAAGCGAAAAGTAAGGTCGGGCGTTTTGATGTACCGTAACATTTTGGAATGATTTGACTGATCCGGCCCGCGAGCGGTTTGAAAGTTTGAATCTGGCCAGCGACGCAAGTTGAGTTTGGCCTAGGACTTCGTACCTGAATCATCTTTTCCAGCGTGATTGCAAACTTTTCTGGCAATACTCCTTTGCATCGCACGTCCAATGTGTTTCGCACGGCATCGTGCTAGAAGCGAGAGGCGAAATGATCCCTTTCTATCACATAAGCATTCGACGTCATGATTCATAATGCCATAACGCTTCCATTTTCGTGTAGTTCAATGTCAGAAAATGTAATACATTCTTATAAGCCATAGCTTCTGTTCACCATTAAACTGTAACGAAAATACATACGTCTTCAGAAACAGGACTGAGAATAACTTGCCAGATTTGAGCTCGGATACTGCTATACCTACAATATCTGCTATCAACACCTGCAATATTCTAAAGCTAGAGTTAAGCTGTGGCTTCGAAACCCTCAATATCTTACAGCAACGCATCTTGTTATTATCCAATACGAAAACATCGCGTCGATATAATATCTGTCTCGGAACATTCAGCCGCACGTGCTCAGGCTCAGATATGTCTGACGCCACTATGTCCGGAATATGTATGACGTCACAATGTACTGTTCCCTCGAGCAGCTACGAATTCATGATCAAACAATTCACAAGGCCATTCGCAGGAAAAAGGTAAAGGACGTCTACTACCCTCGTCTCAATGGCAAAGGAGCATGGCGGCTAAACACCAGCTCCAGTGTTTCGATATATAGTTTGCATCATACATGCGTTAAGGAGTCTACAATGGTGGCAGAACTGGTCCAACAGATAATTACACAAAATATCATACCTGCTGTAAAACTACATAACATACCAAATTCGCTTGCCATGCTACTATTGCTAGACCTTGATGTCTCAAAGGATACTATTTATAAAGCGATATAAACGATGGTATCTGCAATGCCCAAATGTTCGGATACCATTCACCGATAAGCAATCAGCACGGCCATCGATGTCGTAATTTGGTTGATGATTGAAACATGATGTAATTACGAAAATCATATATATATATTATATATGTCCATAAGACCGTAAGCGTGTAAAATGATCGAATTGTGAGTTCAATAGCAATGTTGCAAATAATGATTATCCAGTAAATCGCTTTTACGAATGCAAAAGTAAATCCGGAATACTTATTATCCAGTAAATTGCTTTTACCAATCCAAAAGTAAATCTGAAATACTGGTTATCCCGTAAATTGCTTCTACGAATTCAATCTGTAATTTTTTTACCCTCTAAAAACAACTAAATTTACTTTTGACGTGCCCGTATATTAATTTAACGGGCATTTACCGTTAATATAACTGACGGGACAAATTTACCGGTATAATTTGGGTAAATCTACGAATATTTCTAAGAGTGTACCTCAGGTTGCGGTGAACTCAATATATGTGTACAAATTCGATCTCTACACTGGCATCTCGCCGTTACGCTTATCAACAAGATGATAGCTTTGAAAAGTGTGGCTACATGAAGCTGCCTCTGTTCCTTCTGGTCCTGGGTAGCTTCAAGCAACTTTTGACAATAGTGTCATCTGGAACTTCGTTTGCTTCTCAAAGCGTATACAGCCACATTCACGTAACATTGTTTCGAGATGGATTAGCCTACATCAGTCTCTTAACATTACTATGCTTGGCAAATGTATAGATTATGGAAGAGGTGTCCTGTCCTATCCTTGCCTAAATATGAGACGCCCTTGTACAGATATTTGGTAGCAGCAGCGTCCACCATCTGACATTTTACCCCAATTATTTGCTGACATTTCGACCATGAAATGAACGAAAACAATATTATCTTTATCGAGTCCACACCTTTTTTTACTCCTTATGTCAATGGAATGCTCATGACTTCCATAAACCTGTTCTTCGAGAGGGCCTGACTAAATGTGTTGAACCCATGCCCTCAGTCCTCATATGCCTTCAATTCATTAGATTCAGCTCACTCTACGCCCGAAGATCCATCTCGTAGACCGGAGCAAAGGCCCTTTGCCCTTGTACAACCCTAGTATATTAGTATGGACAACACAGATGTCGGCTTGGTCTAATGGTACA
>ATSW01049066.1:0-11152 GCA_000444245.1 Botryllus schlosseri | reverse complement strand
CTCCTTTCTTCAAGGAACTTCCTAACCCGTCGGCCGAACTCATCGAAGCCTTGCAAGCATACGTAGTGCCGACGTTGAATCAGGCCGCCGCTAATTTTTCGCTGGGATTCAGCGCCGCCCTGAAGGTACAACCGGAGTAGTAACAATATTGGGTTGCCCTACATTTGGTCATGACAACATGTGACTTCGTAAGGCCCGGACTATCCATAACCCCAATGATAACCACAAAATTAAAGCTTGCGCTAACTGTCTCCCCCACCCTAATCCCAACTTTAACCCACAGGCTCAAGTGTCGCATGGCCGAGCGTTGCTTGCTGTTTGCTCACTTGTCCACGGCATTATGTGGATCCCCCCAAATTATGGCAATGGCCCCTCAATAGGGTCTTCAGTATACACCTGGTGGGGGGGCATAATTTCTCATCCTACCCCATTTCTTCTTGGACACATCCTATCACTTATATTACCTAACAGGATTCGATTATTATTAAAGGCGTGGGCAACCATATAGAAAACTCATTACATTGCGTTTCCGCTTTGCGAAGACACTTGAACTGAGTTCTGTTAAAGTTGTGCAATCTTACGGGGTATCTAGGCGGCCATTTGATAACCAATCAGTGTTGTGACAGTAAATCGCGGTAGGCGCGAAAAATAAAATTCCGAAGTGAAGAAATAAAGCAATATAGGATAGTCCATTTCAAATTGGGCTCATTTTGGATTTGGGCCCCTCGAATTGAAGAAATTGTGGCGTGGTAGTTGCCGTCCTTTGTACACAGCTTCTCCAAACGCGCGCTCCGGCCCTTGTCTCATCGGTCCTTTTTGCGTTCAGGAATATAAACTCGACTTGCGCAGTGACTTAGCCGCTAACAACATGAAAGCGGAACTGGCGCTGAGAACTTTAACGCTGAAGCCGAGCAGCAAGCGGCGAAAAGCTCTCGGAAAACACTCCGCCAGACAGCAGCCTTCAGCCGAACACAAGCAGTCTTTCTTGGACGCGCTGGACCGCGCGACAGAAGGGAGCCTGCCAGTCGATTTGCTGCACTTTTACAAGTACCTGCAGGTATTGCGATCATCGTCGTAGCCATTTCGATTTTCCCTTGCACGTTTGTTGCCGGACGTGGTCAACGTCAATAGTCGTAGCGATATCCAAGGGTGTGTTGCACAGATGCCGATCAATCCGTGATCGCCAATTAAGCCTCAGTAATCGACCTGCTTTCGTTGCACAGATGACAATTAGCCACTAATCGGGGAATTCTAATCAGCCAAATTTGAAGCGCCGAGTGATGTGTATCAGAAAGTCAATAGGCTCTCAGAGGCCCAGACATGTCTCGCAGATCAGTCCGAACATATCGCAGACATAATGTCTCAGAGGCGAAACAGTCCTAATTATATACCCCAGACATGATTCCGAGATGCGAGATATTCCAAACATGCCCTTCATGATGTCCTAGTGGCGAGTCAGACGGAAATATACCCCAGACATGATGTCCGTGTGGCAAAACCTTCCGAACATACCCCAGATATGATGATGAACTCACATAGAAATCCGTATATCTGTGCAACATGGTTACCAGGTGACCGAATTAAATTATCGCCGATTAAGGCTATCGCACTTATTACTTTTCGATCGGCATCTGTGCAATCACTCCTAGAACTAGATAGTTAAACCAAATCTACTTCATAGAACTACTTGCTTGACTATTTTTTGAACCTACCATTTTCTACTTCATTTTAAGTAGTTTTGACACGTCTTGGATATTGCTACTTCTACTTGTGATTGAGTAGATGGTTCTAGCTATCCATGAGCATCCGACGTGGTTATAGTTGAGTAGAAGAAGGAGTAGTAGTACCAAAACTTCTAATCGATTATAAGTATCAAATTCATGTCAAAACTACTTCATGTAGAAGTAAAAAATGAAGGTCTGGAAATACTGAAGTAAGTACTTTTAGCAAGTACGTTTTCGAGAGGATGAAAGAAGTCATCGTTGGCACTCAAATAAATGTTTGCAGAAAGAAATTGGGTTTTTGCCCGCTACGTGAAAACTTGATAATTTCTGTATCTATAACGGCGCTTTTTATGTGCATTTGAGAGCATTCGGTTCGATTTTTATAGTAGTTGGAGTCGGAGCCAGAACATGTTTCAGACTCCGACTCCATCGAGTATGTGATCCCCAGCTCCGAATACAAAGGGTGTTACGAAATTTTTGTGACTCTAAATCACTATATAGCTCTGGTTTGAACAAGTCATTGAAAGTACCACTTCTGATTGTAATTGAGTAGAAAATTACGTCGTTACTTCTACTTCTACTTCTACTTCAGCTGATTACTTTCACGGCTTCTGTGCTTTTAACACGTGAATACTTATTTTACTGTATTTGTGGGCCAGGTTGCGAATTGATTTGATTAACTTCACCAAGTCATTTCGAATGCTTTACTTTTATTTTTACTGAATCGCAGTCTTGTAGTGTTTGATCCGGTGAAATTTGTTATATACTGAATCGAACTAAACACAAAAAATTATCCGATTGATCGCTCATTAGGACACAGCAGGGTTGTAACTAAGTCACAAGGGACCGAGTCACAAGTCAATCTCACTTCTACAGTTTTGACTCGAGTCAAGTCGCCACCGAGTCAAGTCCGAGTCCAAGTCAGCGAAAATAGGGTCGAGTCCGAGTCACGGTATTATGACTCGAGTCGAGTCCAAGTCATTGTGTTGACTGCTCAGTTTCCTGTTAAAGTCTTGTTAAACCCACTTTTTATAACTCTGTTTGGTGATATCGAATGGTTCGCACGTATATTATATCAATTATTCTCATTTTTGCAGTTTCTGGTCGCATCTTCAAGTACCAGTACCAATAGACAAAATCCCAATAGTGTGGTTACTTTACTATTCTTCGAAATTGCAATGAAATGTCGGCCTTGGCCGTCTGCGTCTCGAGTCATATGACTTGACTCGAGTCATGCGCAATGACTCGAGTCCAAGTCGAGTCAATACACAGATTGACTCGATTCGAGTCGAGTCATTTCCGTATTTTGAGAAAATGACTCGAGTCAAGTCGAGTCATCAGAAAATCGTGACTCGAGTCGGACTCGAGTCGAGTCATGACTCGAGTCATTACAACCCTGGGACACAGCCGCATAATGTTGTGCCGCATATCTGTCACCTTTATGCAACCAAATGATCCTATGTAATCGAAAGCAAAAATCCAACAAGATATTCTAATTAGCAAGCGTGTTCAATCATTGGAGCTCTGTCGCTTATCTCTTAACCTAATCTAATATAACCAAATACTCGAATTACCAAGCGTTCCGGAAGTCGCACCAATGCGGCCACTGCGAAATTCCTTGTGCAATGTATCCTCGACCTCGTTGTTTACACGTAATTGCGCCCGTGACACGTGACACTTCTGCAGGGATTCGGAAACCAAGAAGGATTTCCGTTGATACACAACGATCTGTTGTTCTACGTGGAGGTGTCGAAATTCCTGGCTTGCTTCCATGAGGCTCACGACCTCGTGATATTAAAACGCAAAGTCCAGTCGATAGTGGATTGCTTCATCACTTCAGCCATGGAACCGACATTGCAGGTATATTGATAACCAGGGGATGGTCACTAACAAAGTATACTTCCAGTTCGTAATCATAATTAGGTTACGCCTATTTGCACTATTTACACAGTCGGTTGAGTTTTTAGACTACTTTTTGGGCAAAAGTATTTACTTTTAACAGTTTTGATTTTGTAAAGCAGAAAGTATTTTGGGATACTTTTGCATCGCTTTAACGAGCAAAATTGTCATATCAACATAGCGACAACGTATTTGTAGTGTCGTTAGTCATCTTGCGCTATAGTCGAGAAGATCCGTCGTGCAAGTTTGAAATGTACGCCCACGTCTCCGATTAACCGCGCAAAGTACGCGTATCAGCGATCAAATCTAGTTAACTATTCACTTTCATTTCATTAAGTAGTTTTCACGTTCCTGGGATTTTGCTACTTCTATACTGGTAATTGAGTAGAAATGAGAAGTACACTGACTGTTTTCGCCACGTCCGTTGATATATAATTGCTCTCATAGCCATACAATGATCACGCTTACACTGCCGGATACAGATCGACATCAAAACGGGCACCGCCGAGAGACTGCGCCGCGCCTCGGAAAGTTTCGTGAACGACAAAGGCAGGGATCCGCACACCGCTGATCTGTTCGAAGACGCGCAACACACCGTGTTCAACGAGCTCCTGCCTTTCTGGGCCGGGTTCGCGTCGGTCAGCCCGCTGGCCGAAAGGGACGGAAAGAAACCGGGTAATTCGAAACGGGCGTGGTTACAGTGGTCTCGTAGAGCATTATATGTTTAGGGAATGGAAGTATGCTTAAATTACGTGGTACTGTTTAGCGCATGGGTGTAGACATTTTGCAAATTTGGGAAGCATAGAAAATTGTCGACAATGGAATGACATCACGAACATTGTGACGTAACGCAGTAAACATAAACTGACTAATTGCAATACAAACAGAGGTGGTCAAAGTAGTCAAGAACGCTACTCAAGTAGAAGTAGAAGTAGCCAAAAAATCTACTCAAGTACGAGTAGAAGTACTTCTCCCATAAGCCACCTAAAACTACTTGAAGTAGAAGTAGAATTGACTGACTTTAAATCTACTCAAGTTAGTAAGTAGTTTTGAAAACAGGCTGAATTCGTTCGCATTGACTGTCAAAAGCTGTAATTTGAGCTATGCGGAAGGTGCAGAGAGCTTGATTCGTATTGATGCATTCCAGGAGGTATCAGTTTTGGACAGAATAAGCATTCTTTCGCATCATGGGATGCAAATTATAGTATTGATATGAAAATGCGATACTAACCCTTTGTTTACTAGAAGACCCCGTTTTAGAGAACATCATGGCATGGCGCCCTACCCCATATAAGGCCCCAAGTTTAGGCGAAGAGCAATACGGATGAGTTGTATCGGATACGGTTTCAACACTTTGCGCGATTAGTATACGTTAATAACAAATATTATGGACCGTAAAATTTATATTTAGTGTAGCTTTATTTTCGGAAATAGAGGCATTACTACACTTGCTTTTATGCTTCAACATGTATGTTCTGGAGACCAAAGAACTGAAAGTAATTAGAACTCAAAGTATGTTAATCGGAATTGAAAGTGAAATACATATAGTACTTCTAAAAAGCGGAAAATATGTTTCATGTCTTTTGTCCATGAAGCTTCAAAGGTGGTCTGCTAAAACAGGTGTAACGTTAAAAAATGCCGGGTTTTCCAGTTTAGCTGGACACGTCATGAGCTGCTAGATTACGATATGATAGGTAATTGCTAGATTGCGAAACAGTATAGTTTCAAACGTTATGGTGGGCCATATTCACTGTGATGAAAATCATGAAATATTTGATATGGGCGACAATGCGGTGTGAGCGGAACCAAGCAATCCGGTACCTAAATTATATTCACTGATACTTTCGTGAAAACACATTTGTCACTCCATAACTACTGTGGGCGAAGCGCAACAAAATTTCTGGGCTTTACTTGACTTTTATGAATATTAAATGTTGGTACTCCGTGAAAACAGCCCCGAAATTCCTCAGGATATCTTTCGTATTGTGCGATTACACTACTTCCACTTGACAAACTGAAAATAGCGAAAAGTAAGTAAGTAGATCACAAAATTTTACGAAGTAGAAGTAGAAATAGAGAAAATCAGATCTACTCGAGTAAGTACCAGAAGTAGCGAAAAACTACTTGAGTACTTCCAAAAAGTAGAAGTACTTCGTTACTGACCACCTCTGAATACAAATAGGTGCGCGTTTCGAAAAAATAATTCAGTTCTCACGACACGTTGTCCGGAATTTCATTCGACTTTGATGACAATTTAACTCGCATAATTGATGCAAACCTGTCGAAAAACTAGTTTCTACTTTTACCAAAACCGAAGTGCTTTCAAAAGTACGTTCATGATAAACGTTTATTGAGGGTCGGAGAACTTCTCGCGTGCCACTTATCAAGAGCTACCGACACGATAAAGGAGATACAGCAGAGTTGAATTCAAACCCAAATGAAGGATTATGACGCAATAATGCCGAATTTAAAAATAACATCAATGCAGCCAGAACACAGCAACGGAAGCGTAAAACAGTAATGCTAGCGTGAGACACAATCACACAAATAATACAATTTACGTAGCAAGCGTAATATTACACTGGAACAGGAAACAGTGTTTGGTTGCAAGACACACAACAACTACACAACGGCAACTAGTGGGAAATCTCAAGGTTATAGAAATGTTCTTTCTGTCGGCATAGGATCGGATTGTTCAGTTTAATGAACGTCGATTCCAATTCTGTTAGGTGGAAAGTACTTCTGCCCCGGGACAGAACAGAAAACATATCGTCAGAATAGTTTTGGGCACAAACCGGGTTATCAATTAAATGACAACCAAAGTGAAAAAGTGAAGAGTTTTGCCTCAAAAACTGCCAAGTAGAAGTGGAGGAAGAAGTAGTATAAAAGCATATGCACTTGAGCAGTCCAAAAGATGGAAGTACTTCGTTACTGACCACATCTGGCTATACCCTGCATCAGACTCCTGGTGTAGCTCATATGCTGATAGCTGATTTAGCCTCATCGTGCTAATGACGTCACTCCTTACAGTCTTGAAAGCGGAACGGCTGCAGAGGCGTCGCTTGGATGCATTCATAAAGGCTCCGGATCCGAAGACGACTTTTAACATTCCGAAATCGATACCCAAGTTCGACATGCACGGAATTGAGTTTACGTTCTCTGTAAACGGGGGAATACAGTGGAAGGTGAGTGCGGGTAGACTTCTGGAGTCTACATTCAAGTCGGTTGCATTCTATGCCGGATTGTTAATCTCACATACCGGTAATCTCAATCCATTATAAATTTTGACTTCTTTTTGTAGTATAATAATAACGCCGACACATTGACCACTGATAATAATCGGTTTGACAATTTCTTCCATCCCCACGTGACAGGAATGGAGCGAAATATCATCGAGCCGGTCCAGTTCCCCGCCGCCCGAGGGTATCATCGAAATCGTGAAGATGCCGCCGAAAAGCCAAAGCAGGCGGTTGGTGCGTAGAGGCACGTTTTCGGTGAAGAAACTGAACGCCATCCACGAAAACGCGTCGCCGCAATCGGGCAGGAATTCCTCGACCGAGAAGTCCCGGGCGGATAAAAACAAGAAAAACGCGGCTAAACATATGCGAGGAAGGAATTTCGTGCCTAACGTCAATTACGCGACTTCAGTCAGCTGATGCATGTGAAAGACGTGAAATCGTCGGTTTTCACACCCAGCGTACCGGTAATATCAACCTATGGCAGTGGTTCCCTACCTTTTTCCTTCATTACCCGCTTCTGATGTATTCCTAGTCTTCATTCCCAACAAACTAAAATCCACCTCTTAAAAATGCTCCCTCCAATCAACTTTGGAGAAACTTTGTTTAACAAAGACTTGATTCTGGTAAGAGTTGGGACATCCAGACCCGAATCAGACGTACCGGAAATTCCCACTACAAATTCCCCACCGGTTAGGAACCGCCGTTCTATGGTGATCAGTGTAGCTCGGGAATAGTTGGTGAGACACTGAGTGATTTTTGCGGCTTGATTTCTCGTTTTGACTACAAACGTCTGCTTATTTTTGCGCACGTCTTATCCAATGGACATCGTCCTCATGACCATTCACGCAATTTTGATGTTCTTGTTGCACATGCATTCATGGTGTTTCGACTATTTTGGTCATTTTACACCAGTGCGATATTCCTCGTTATGCTTCGTTATCTGTCGACACGTAGCGCATCACCACGTGCAGCCCACTTTCGTTGTGCGCTTTTGTACGACACCGCTTACTCGGATCATATGGCGAGGAGGAGATAAATTTCCAATACTTTGGTCGGAGTCGAACTCACAACCTTTGGTGTTACATCTACGGAACGTAGCCTACCGCTATGCAATGGTATCTGTTTTAAGGTTCGGTGTGGTCTTCGCACTTTTCGCTCATTTATCACAGTGAAGAAGTTTTCTGCTTCGTGTTCAATGTGATATGTTGGACCCATCTTCAAGCATCGATCCAGGTCGCAGTTTTAGTTTATATACACACTCCACCAAACGAATTTATTATCATCATCGACGCTTGCATGTCAAGAATTTGATACTGTTCACGTTCTATCAGTGATGGTCAGTAACGAAGTAGCCTACACTGTAAAAAATCTGGTAGATTTACTGGGAAATCTCCGTAAATTTTGCAACGAATTACCGGTAGCTGCCAATAACTGTGCGTAGCTTGTAATTTTACATTTTGATATGTAATAATACCTCAATTTAGCTCTAAAGTCAAGTTACCAGAATTTCTTCGCAAAATTACTGACAGTTACTCGTTTCTGAAGTTTACCAGGCTATTGGCAAAATTGATTAGCTTGAAAATCTCTGCAGCCAATGTATACGTGGAACTGAATGTTACTGATATCATTCTCGTGGTGATTTGACCTGATTCAACCTCGTTCGCGAGACTGGGGTCTGTCATACGGAAATTGTTGGCCCTAGTACCAATTTCAGTATAGTACATAGTAGGGTAAAAGAAATAACTTACAATCGTAGATATAGCCACTATATTATATTATAAGGCTGTGGCTATCGGCCGGTCTCGCTGGTTACATTCGTTGTCACGGATAGGACTGATGAGTTGGAATATCAGTTTAGGATGTATAATATTGTTCGGGAAACTAGAAATATCAGCGCCGCATGCTAATTTGACCAGTTGTTAATGGCGAACAAGGCGACCTGTAATAGCTTACATTAGGTTACCGTTACGCGTTACTGATTTTTCTGAGATTCGTAGTGAACAACAAACGCACCACTGTGACATCACAAGCAGCGTCTGGATACGTAAGTACGGTAAGTAGTGACATCACATGGAATAAATATCAATTTATACGCAATTAGATGGGAAAGAAAGGGACTAGATGTAATGATAAATGTTTCTGTAAAAAAAACGACCTAAATCAAACAGTATAACGCAGTGGCCAGTAAATATTATTGGTGGCATGTCAGCGGATGAATACCACTTATTTTGAAATCGTTAGAGTGCCGTATCGTCGTCTGGCCATGATAGAGATTTGAGCAAAGGGTGGAGAGAAGCTTCTGCTTGAAGAAAGTGGACACGATCGTGGAAGATTCCTAGGAATGCTGATTGGGATACGCATCGTAAAAGGTACAGTACTACATAGTATTCGTTACCTTGAATATCTACGACTGTGCACACCACCGGGATGACTTTGATTTCATGATTGAAATATTTCATTCGCCGCATTCTCTGTTCTATTTTGGGATGTTATTCGACCTATGTACTGACCTGTGACACCACATACTCTGCCGCGGAGTAGTTGAAACTGTTGGTATGTTTATGTCATTTTGGGTCATAGCATAGACATGTTTCCATCCACTGCTAGATTTGTTTGGTACACATGCCACCTCAAATGAGGAACCTTTTGCTTCAATACATAAGATCAGTGGTTCTCAACCTGGGGAACGCGAGAAATTGACAACGTCTGTATGAATTCTGACTATACATGTGTTTCACAACCATTTTCAGAAGACGATTGTTGAAGATAAAACTTATTTCGTATTCAAGAAAGCTCGCCAAATTCAAACTCCAGCAGTCGCGCTCAACTTCATTTAAGCAAATTTGTGATATTCTTTGAAGATTTAGAGGAATTCCCACGTGTAAGTCATTCATTACTTCATATAGCTTTGGCAGTAGCCTAAAGCTCGTTGCGCTGGATAGCTGTTGTTAATAGCTGGCGAACTGCACTGCGTAAGACAGACTTCGATGCAATATAGGTTGCTCGGTTTCGCCCTCAATTAAGCTACCCTATATCAACACAATTTAATTCAATTCAATTCCAAAACTGATCAAATTGGGCATGGCAGTACAGAACGACGCCTTGTTCTCTGTAGATACTACCAGCATTAGGGTTAGTCTCAGTGCAACCTACCTTGAAACAAATTGATGACCTGTCCAATGTTAAAGACTGGAATACGGATTCAATGGCGTAAGACATAAGATCGGGGATGGGCAACCTGCTGCCGGAGATGGGAATTTGTGCGGCCACCAACACCTAATTCAATTAGTATGTGTTAGCATCCGTCGACATGCAAATTGAAATTACTAATTCACTCCCAATTTTTTTAGAGATTTTAATTATTCTCGAAATTTTCTTCGCGCTCCACGCAATTCAACATAACTTAATTTTTCGATTTTAATATAGTAGCGCCCTTCTAAATCTGACCAGGAATCGGAATCGTGTGCTCCTCACGAAAGAATTTTTTTTAATGGTACATTTGGGCGATTTCAATATATTTCCAATACCGATACGCTGGACAATCCTGATCGGGGGTCAAGAAATAACAGCATGCAATAAAGTGCATGGTGAAGTATGTCATGAATCTCTGCCATATCATGTAAAAGGCGGAGCCGTCACCACACAATGTATCAGTACCGGTACTTCAAAAATTATTGTATTTTTGTTACCCTCTTTGTCTTAGTAGTCTTTATGATGTCATGTCTAGGTTAGGAACTTTGCTTATTATAGCGACTTACGCATGAATTCTTTTTAGTGGAGCTGCAAGATACTAGCTACACAGAAGGAATGAGGACAAGAAAGAGAAACAATTGGAAGTTTGGCCGATGGTGGGAGACCACTCGTGTTACTGCATGTCTCCTAAAGAAGAATTAGACCTCCAGCAGCAATACTTTTCCATCGTGAATCATGAATGAATATACAGTTTGTTCCAATCTCGTTTTGGGGCTGTGAAGAAGCTTTTGCGATATTTTAGCATCAGGTTGTTTTGCGATAGGTATGGGATGTACGTGAATTTACAAGCTGGTATGTAATCCTGATTTACACAGACAGCATGTATATAGGTAGGCGGTAAAATTACAGTCTAAGTGGCAAATATACAGGATAAAATGTAGATTGGATATACCGGAGGTGACTGTAACATTACAGTCTGGCGTGTAAAGTGAGATTACCGGACGAATGTAAGTTCAATTTACATTGACTAACGGTAATGTTAAATTACCACGAAATGTCTGGCTACCGTGCTTCCAAACATTTCGCGGTAAATCGAGG
>ATSW01048989.1:0-10610 GCA_000444245.1 Botryllus schlosseri | reverse complement strand
GGGTAGAAGTCTGGTACATATCACTATCAATTTAAGAAGCATTCGGTAGACCCAGTTGTTGAATTCCGCTGATATTTTGTTCACCGAGAAATAGTTTCATGACCGCAGTGAAGAAATTACCACCATGGCTTAACGGTACATCACGAATGGGCCTCCTGAAGCATTTCATGCCATTTATCAGTTAAGAAATATTCAGTATTGGCATTGGGACGCAACAATGCTCTCTGGCCAAACGAGACATTGGCATTGGGACGCAACAATGCCAATCTCCATAACAATGAAAGATTCGAGGCTGATTGTGGGGGTTCCAGGTCCGCGATCGGAATAAAATTTATATTTTCGTAATCAGTGCAGAGTCAGCTTTCGATTGATTCCCGTTTCACCAAATTTAATGCTCGGCAAGCCGGTCAAAAATGACCGTCAAATTGCCTGTAGCCAAATGGAAATTGTGACGTGATACAATTTCACTGAGCCGTGAGATTTGCTTGTGTCGACACCATATAGGACACTATGGTCATAGTTTGTATCCACAGGGCCGCCCTTGACCCTTGAAAATACCAGACTGTTGATAGAACGAGTTATTTTGAATGTTCAAGTTGCTGAGGATTAATCCGGACGGGTCTCAGTTCAGCCGAAAACTTTCGGGTAAATGAATATTACTCGGTTGTTTATCTCTTGACATCACAGACGTATTATTTCGTAACAACTGACGTAATACAACATTATGTAAGGTCGTTTTTGTTACCATTTTATAACCGGAATAAACATAAATTTTTGTATTTCTAATTTCAATGAACTTTACAATTTCTTCGCAACAATCTTTACCCCCAAACTTCGGTATATCAGTTTTATAGTATTTTTAGTTTCATTGGCAGGACAGAAAGTGACAAGTGCTCATTAGATATGAATGGAACTCACAATAAATCAGCGTGGAATATTATGATCGTTCATTATTTCTGCCAGCATCCAAGCAAAGGTCGCTGTCGCCTGTCAGTCAGTGTCAGTGCTCTGGTCAGTGGAATGCATGGTAACTCGGTTCAGGTATATTGGAATGTCATCATCATTGGTTTATTAGCAATTTTATGAGTTCAATACACCACAAAAAATGCGATACAATGAAAAGAAAGGAAGATGTCTGTAAGCAAACGAATGCTGCATTGACTTGAAATTCCGAACGCTGTGGCAGAGGCAGGATAAGACATGTCTAGTATATCTTCTTCACTTCTTGCATGTTTCTGCAGGAAGGGCAGTTATAAATTACGAAAAATTCGATCATTTCTTCGCATGGCCAATCATGTTGTATGATATTACAAAATTCCAATATTTCAGTGACAGATCCCCGTATGTTCTCTTCTCTGTGCATTAGATTTTTTCAGTTTGAACATTCGAAGTAGAATGGTCGCTGGGTTATCACTGGCTATTCCAGGAGATCGGAAAATATGTGTTTTTGCATTGTAATTGTAATCTGGTTACCGTATTTTAGGAATCTGAAAAGAGGACACTTTAAAAAATTGGCAGACTTACAATTCCAGAGTAAAATTTGGTAAATTTATTGTGAGTTTGTAGTGGGTTGACTGACAAAAGGTCATTTTTCCGACTGGACTCCAGAAATACACACTTTCATTGAATTTTCTGTTGATTGACTGAAAAAATAGGTCAACATTTGCATTTTTATCGTAACAAGATAGTCCCGACAGAGATCATTCCGTTGTTCCCAGACATTTTGGGGTACGGGTTAGGTAAGCTTGGGACGTCAATACGCGGGAGTGGGTCAGGTCAGGCTAATTAAAAAACAACATATTACATTGTCTGGCACACCGCAAATTCTTTGAATTGATTTCGTCGGAAGTGATCAATTCACCACAAATACTAATCTGGTCACTAGCATTCAGTTCATCTTGCTCTGTATACGTATGCATTTGGGTAGTTCCTCTCTAGCGCAGTTGGTATCTTGCGGCAAATTCTACACGGTAAAATATGAGCTGCTACACGAAATTTCTCATCATATAATATTTATTGCGGAAAGGGTTCACAACCCCAGATTAGGTTATCACTGATGATGTAGTGTTAGGTTGAATAAGAATGGCTTTACAACCGACAACATAACATAATTACATAACCATTTGTCTCAAGAAATGACCATGAACTACCTAAGAAGCGCCGTCACGTCAACCATAATAACAAGATACCCGTTTTTATCTTCCATCATAATCATTCAGTTTACCTATTACCAGTTTATGTTCCAGCTAACTACGGCAGTAAATTTAATAGTAATGGCTCCCGGACTAATTTCTCGCACAGTGCTGCGAAAATCACTCCGGAGTCTAACCCCGTTCGCATTCAATTTTGTGCGGTCAGCGGCTACCGCTGCTCAAGTTGAAGCGACTCAAGCTCGCAGAATGAAAAAGTTTTCGATTTATCGTTGGGACCCCGAAAACAAAGGAAAATTGCCTGTAATGCAAATTTATGATGTCGATCTGGATGATTGCGGCCCGATGGTGTTGGATGCGTTGATCAAAATCAAAAATGATATCGACCCAACGCTCACATTTAGAAGGTCATGCAGAGAGGGTATTTGCGGATCCTGTGCTATGAATATCAATGGTGGAAATACACTCGCATGCCTTTCGTGAGTATACAAATTATTTGGTCTACTGCAATTTAGTTGAGTAATAATGTTGCACGAACCATGATTCAACTGTACTGCTGCTTATTTAATATTTCAACTCATGTTGAAATCAGTGGTTCGAAACTGCTGGTCCGTGGCAAGTCTTCTGCCCGTTCATCAAATACACTAGAATTATATATTTCAATTCCAAATTCAGGAGTTGCATACATCTGTCATAATTGAATTTTGGGTCAATTTTGATTTTTGAAGGTTCACCGGTCATGCAACATCTGTTTTGTAGTTTTACTGGTCCGCGAGGTCAAAAAGGTTAAGAGCAACTGCCTTATATTGCAATGCTGTACTAATTTTAGACACAATAGGTAACAATTAAGTGAATCTGGTAAAACATCGGGCCTATTAACTTAACAGTGCTTTCAATTATGACTGTTACTAGAAATGGAGGCCGATTTTGGTACAAATTGACATTGCGCTTTTGAGGAAAAACCAAATCCTTATTCTATACTTATGATATGAAACATGTGGTTTGAAATAATCTTGAGGAAGAGTTAACAAATGAGTATTTTGTGATCATCTGATCTTCAATTGGATTTTCCTTGATCAGTGTGTCGTGTGTGATATCTCTCAGTCTTGCCTTGTGCTACTTTGTGAACTGTGTATAGCCCTAAATGATACCGCATGTAAACGACAAAAACATTCGCTGATGTTGAAGAACTAAGAAGTAGCCAACAATGCTATGGTGTTTTACTCAAATGTCATTAAGCTTGGCGTATTTCTCAGTCAGGCAAGTATAAAATTAGCACCTTGAAGAAAATACATTTACTGATTTTATTGCACTCAAGATCAACAATTTTGAAATGTGCCTATGTTTTTGTTATCGTGCTGACTAATACTGTCAGCCAATGATTTAAAATCAGGGCTCTCCAACTCAAAATGGGCCACTTTGGGAATCCTCTAATTAGACACGTGGGCTGCATGATTTATCTATCGTCACCTAATATTCTGTACCTGTTTGGGACTTGAAAACTGAAATTACTTTCACAACTTTAAATTTCATACCAATAATATGGAACCAGGTAAAATTTCTGTGAAGTGATAAGCCACAGCATTGGCACTTAGTGCAATGGTTGATAGAAATGGTTGAAAAAAAATTGATATAGAACTGCTGAACTGGGATTATATTATTTGTGGTCGCATAAAAGGTACATTTTTTAACTTTCCACATCGCTCATATAATATGAGTCATATTGTTGTGACTTCATGAGGAGGGATACTTGCTTCAGAATCGAATCACTCAAGTAGGCCTAGTAGATTTTGCCCACCCCTAATTATCACTCTACTCTGACCAGAGACATTGTAATGTAAAATTTGCGTTTTGCTCAAATAGGAAAATTGATGACAACTTGAAGAAGACAACAAGGATCTATCCGTTGCCGCACATGTACGTGGTCAAGGACCTGGTGCCAGACATGAACAACTTCTACGCCCAGTACAGGTCCATCGAGCCCTACCTGAAACAGAAAGATGAAAGCAAAAAAGGCGTGGAAAACTACCAGTCGGTCGAAGACCGTCAAAAGCTGGACGGATTGTACGAATGTATCCTGTGCGCGTGCTGTTCTACGTCTTGTCCCAGCTATTGGTGGGGCTCCGACAAATACCTGGGGCCCGCGGTGTTGATGCAAGCTTACCGGTGGATTATAGACAGCCGCGATGACTTCACGAAGGAGCGTTTGGAGAAGTTGAATGATCCGTTTTCGGTTTTTAAATGTCACACCATCATGAACTGTACCGCCACCTGTCCGAAAGGCTTGAACCCCGGTTTGGCGATAGCCGAGATTAAAAAGAAATTGGGCGCTCAAGCATGAATGTACCGCTGATCGAATAAATATAAATTTTATGACAAGTTTCATATCTTGAGTTATTGTTGTCTTGCTCTCCCAAGCGTTGGATATTCTTTGATTTTTATCCAACATTTTAGAGGAGGTCTCTCTATCTCTGGATAACCGTTGTGACAAAGGAATTTAGTCACGTTCGCTAGTCTTTTGGGGGTGTCTGGGGTTTATCACTCACACTCGAGTCACTGAAAGTCACGGAAACAAGACAGCAATCCTGAACACTGCCAATAAAAAGATATATATTTTCGCTACAGTAAATAGTATACAATACGACCAAAATCGTTTATGTACGATGTATAATTTGTACATGTACAATGTACATAGAGTTTCACATGAAGGAATATTTGTAATCCATTCGAACTAACATCTCGCAGCTATGAATTACTGAAATCCCGGAAACCATGTGTTTAAACGTTAACTTGTTTAATTAAAGCCGTCATGATCACGCTAAAACCGCATACGGCGTGCTAAAAGTACTCGATAACAGTTCAGGTAATGTTCTCTACCTTCTAAAAAGAGCTAATATGCTGAGGTTACATGTGCTATTATAAATAATATTATATGCATATTAATACCCATAGGTTTTCAGTAACGAAGTTCTTCAATTTTCAGGAGTACTCAAGCAGGTCCGGATGACTTTTATGCGTGAAATTGTGATACAAACCGCATGAGATAGCCCCAGCCCCTGTACCACGGTAACTGAATATATTTCCGATGGCTGCATCTATTTTTGCAGTGCCATTATACCCATTTTGCGTTGGTTGAGAAGATACATCCTGTAATTTCTAAAGTTACCCAGCTCAGAATATATGCTAAATGTACGCGACCCCTGTTTTAAATCTACGTTTTAAAACCACTGACATGAATGCATTCCAGAACTTTCATTCCTACGTCCAATTGAAGTAGATTTGACAGGTCTAGGGAATTGCTACTTGTACATGTCATTGGGTAGAAATTTACTTCTGCTTTTACTTGTTAGCAACAGTGACTACTTGGACCACCTCTATTGATAGTGAACTTATAAATATTCAAACGAGCATCGCAGAGTACCTGCCAATCGGGGATTTCGGTTAAGGTTGAATTTTTAAAAGAGTGATGTCTAACTCTTGAAATTCGGCTCTGTACATCGCTATCATAAGTCTAACGAGAATATCGGCAACATTTTCCAGCGTCGCATCATCTTGCAGCAGTTCTTTGTACCCGCTGCCTTCATTTTGAATAGCGTCAATGGCGAGGAGTATCTTGTGGAAGCAATTCATCGCGTCGCCAGCTCTTGGTGGTTTGTTCTTGCTGTGTAACAGCGCTGCGCGTGCGAAGGACATAGCATATGTGACGGGATCCTCCCGAATCGATTCGCTGTCCACTTCAAATTTGCGAGGGTCGTCGAGGCGATCGTCACCTCGCAATTTCTTCAATCGCTCTACGACATCGGGTATATCAATATCCATGTGACTCCATATTGATCTTGCAATTCTTGAGATGAAATGGGCCGCATCTACAAAAGAACGATGTTATTTACTTGAAATTTCGTCAAATTTTATCTATAGTTTGAAAATATGTTGTTACTTCAAAACTAACTCTGAATTTTCTATACGGGACTTCATACCAGTTGATGGTAGGCCTACACGTGCACGGTGACGTAAGGCCTATTTCTATCTTCCCCTTTCACGTAGTCGAAAATCAGACTTTTCTCAGTAGCAAGGTGTTCTGCGCACAGTTCTCGACGGCGTTTTTAGGTCGTGGTGATAGTAGTAATCGGTGAAAACCGACCTACATATTCGGTCGTTCCATACAGTTATTCATTCACCATCTATACAAAATCACCACTGACATGTAGGCTACTACTGGATCAAGTGGTTGCGACTATGATGTACTTTTTTGAAGTTAGTCATTTTTCATTAGTCGCGATTTCGAAAGTAACCAACTGCTAAAAGTATAGAAATTTATTCCTTTTAGAAATAGTACTCGAGTACCTCTAATACTTTCACATTTACCATCCGCTACAAGTAGTTTTGACATATATTGGAACTCGCTACTTAATAGTAATTAAGTAAGAAATTGACAGCGCTACTTTTACTGGAGTGCCGACGCTGACTTTGACGAGAGCTTGTGATGGGAAAATGTTGCAGCTTATGTTCAGTTTACTGATACTAAAATGCTGATATATGGTTGGTTTACGTATAGAAATACAGTTAGGTTTAGTTGGGAAGGGGATTGGCGCATCAGCGCAGATGCCCTTTCGTGCTAGGCACTATCATGAGAATGCCTTGAGAATGCACTTGTTTCCACTCACATTGTTTGCGATCACGCGTGATGTTATTGACGACGAATGCGTTCTTTTTAGCCATCTGACTGGCTTCCTTCAAAGCCAACTCAAAGAATTTGTCGATCTCGTCTTCATGTGCGTCGGCCATGATCAAATATTTCGCACGTGAGTGATACAGCCGCGCCAGAGCTTCGGAACTATAAGTTCGTTTTGCTAATGGCTCGCCGATCTCGTAAAATCGATTGGCCTCTTTTCTCCAACGATGATGCAAGCAGGCTTCGGTGATCCATACGGCAGCAAAACTTATTGCCTCTGCACTCTCAGTAGTGCTAGTGTCTATTTGTTGAAATTCCGCTTCGTACGTTGCTATCATAAGTTGGATTAGCGTGTCAGCTACGCCATCTTTCGTTGCCCCGTTCTGCAAGAGTTTCTGCAGACCATGGTCTTCGTCGTCCTGAAGGGTGTTTATGGCCAGGAATATCTTGTGGAAGCAATACGTCGCATCGGCGAGCTTCAATGCATGAACCTTTCTATAGATGAACGCAGCGAGAATGTATGATAATGCTGACTTGACTGGATCCTCGTCAATCGTCACGTCGTCTACTTTAAATCTTTTCGGAGTATCGGGTATGTTGTCATCGCCCAGATAACGAATAACATCATGAACATCCACTTCTCTATTGCCGTAAATTGCTGTTGCAAACGACTGCAGAATATGATCGATTCCTGCAAAGAACGGCTGGGTTATGCAAACTCATCTCAGCAATAACATATCTGGCATGATTCGCCTGGCGTAAAATAGTCCGTTTCAATAATTTACATGCTCAGTGGCGTATTCAGGGGGGTTTAGGGCATCGCACGCCTCTTTCCGAAATCCTAAAATGTATGTCAAATATATTTATTATAGCCTGTAACATTTACTAAATTATCAGTTAATATGGTAGTTTTTCTATATTAGGTTACATATCATCGTACCTTGAAGTTATTCAGGGGTAAATGAACCCCTTATCATGCTGGGATTATGTGCTAAATAATTCCAAAGTTTCAATAACGTTGTCATACTTTACTCATTTCGTGAACAGTTACATTTCACATATGACAGTTGTTGTCTATATCAACTTCTTTTTGTTATGTACTGTTATATGCGATCATTGCTTGACACGTCTAGTTATCGTGGGTCACTAGTGACGGGCGGGACTCGAGCTCGAGCATAGTAAGCATAGTACCATGTAATTACAATATCTTGATTGTGTTATAGACGTTATCCACACACCTGCATCCTTTGTAAATTAGTAAGGGTAGAACTATACAAAGTTTATATTCGATATAATAGAACACTTTCCCACGATAGACGTAGGCTATTTCACTGGAGTGGACATTACCAAATCGCACAGCGATTGGGTATATCATTCTCTCCATTAGACCAAAGGCAATTTTCGGCACTATTTAGTCTGCCTTGCCCAGCGCACAAATTGATATAAATTAGGGATACCATATTTTGGAAATCTGAAAAGAGGACACTTTTTCAAGATTTTCAGACTTGCAATACCGAAGGGACTAAAAAAGAAGAAGGTCAACTTTCCGGCTCAGCTCCCGAAATAGCCGCCGGAGCGTTACTTCAGTGCTGATTTACTGTATCTCAGTCGAATTTTGACCTTTTTTAACCAAAATTCTCAAAAAAGAGGACAAAATCTCAAAAAAGAGGACAAAAGGGCGTCCTCCGAGGACACTTTCAAGAAAGTCAGAAAAGAGGACAAATCCTCTTAAAATAGGACGTATGGCAACCCTGATATAATTGGAATCAATCAAAAGTTACCGCGGTACTGATTTCAAAAATGTAAATTTTATTCTGATCGTGTTACTGGAACCCCCAAATTTAACCTCGAATTTTGCATTGGGACAGAATTTGGCCTTGTGACGCAACAATGCCGTCCAGAATAACGATGTCGCAGCTCAGGAGCAAGCGAGCAGCAGCGCGGCGATAGTGGCAGTGTGAGTGCTCAAATGCTCAATCGCTTGCGCAACAATATGCAATATACGCTTGCGTATCGGTATGCAATTATTTACCAAGGATGAGTCGAATTGACACATACACCGATTCATAACGTAAGCAACAATGAAGGCCTCGACACACAACGATATAATCAACAAGACCAAATGCAATCAGTCATGACTCGAGTTATCACAACGTCGAAACGATTGCTTTCGCAAACATCCCTGCGCGCATCCGCATTAAATAATTTTCCTGTTTTATGGCACAATAGATGACACATGTTTTGCACAATACACTGGGAACGATGTGGACAGGGTTGGGTAGAATTATTCGAGTACTCGAATCCGAATCAAATATATATCGAAATGATTCGAGTCGAGTAGTGCGAGATGGGGTTTTTCGAGTACCGAAAAAATAGTGAATTTATATACAAGACTTATAGTTTCGATGCCTTTTTCCCGTCGTAGCAGCTTTGAAACTTCGATTAGTCTCTGAATTTCACATAATGATGACTTTAAAATAGTCTATGATGATGATGACAGACTTGAATGATCTGTTGTGGGATATTCGTACTTGAAGTGCATAGAAGTGCAACCGAATATATTTTGGTGTTTTCAAAATGAGCCGCATCTCGAAGCACGGAGATATAAAGAAATTTCAAATTACCATGTTTCGAACTATCATCAATACACCCAGAACTGGACGAATCTTTCCCTTACTTACGTTCATTCAGGATGTGCCCTAAAAGTTTCGTGTTTATCTCTGTCATCTTCTTGACTGCTTGCAACGCCAGGGCGAAGAATCGATCCACCTCTTTGATATCTGCGCCATTCATGATCAGATGATTTGCATTGGTCTGCTGCAGTCGCGCCATGGCTTGAAAATCCGGAATACTTTCCGCCAAAGGAATCCCTATCCGATAAAATCGGATGTAGTCGTGTTTCCAACGATCAACGGAACAGGCGCATGCTATCCAAACCACAGCGACGCACCTGGTCTTGATATTTTCTGGAGTAGCCGTTGGTCCAGGGAATAAAACTTCGTAAAGTTCTATCATGAATTTAACAAGGATATCAGCCAGACTCTCTAAGGTGAACAAATTTTGCAGGAGGTTGCCGTATCTATTACCTTCATTCTGTCGAATTTTATTGATAACTACAAAAAGTTTGTGGAAACAAACCGTCACAGTTTTGGGTTTTTGACGAGTCGCTATCGAACTGTGAATAGCGGCACCAGCGTGGGATAACGCATATGCGACTGGATTCGGTATCTTTTCATCTTCATCGGGCTGGTGTATCGGCCCACCACGGCTTACGATTTTCGAAAGATGACGAATGACACCCTCCACTCTCTTGTTACTGTAGACCGCTGTCGATATCTTCTGTATGAATTCCCCGGCATCCATCGAGATATCATCTTGACATTCTGGTATTACCGATCAGCATCGTTAGGAGATATACCGACAGCTCAAGTTTATATGATGAAACTAAAGCATACACTGACTGGCCCAAACGATTAAAAAGTTTCTATCTACATCAGAGGTGGTCAGTAACAAGTTACTTCTACTTCTAGTTCAGGTAGATTTTGCCTACTCACATTACTTCCTCAAGCGGCGATGTTTTAGACCAGTGGTTCTCAACCGCCGGTCCGCGGACCGGCGGTTGAGAACCACTGGTCTAGTCCGAGCCGTAGTGTTGAGACTAGACATGTCATACTTCTACTTCGACTTGAGAACCAGCGATGACTACTTCGACCTCTACTCTTGACGAATTTATTCAAACAGATAAAAGACTGTTTCTGGCCCAATTTGTCTGAGTCATATTCCTTGGT
>ATSW01048988.1:0-13817 GCA_000444245.1 Botryllus schlosseri | reverse complement strand
AAGCCAGGTTTGTAACCAAGTCACATGGTTCCGAGTCACGAGTCAATCTTACTTTTGTGGTTTTGACTCGAGCAAGTCGAGTCATTTTCAATTCATCACTGAGTCAAGTCCGAGTCCAAGTCACCGTTTTAAGGGTCAAGTCCGAGTCATAGTGTTATGACTCGAGTCCGAGTTCAAGTCACAGCATTGAATCATGTTCAACCCATGTTTTCAATCCTGCTCGGGTGATATCGAATTCTTTGCTTGCCGAACATGCTCATTTTGTCCCTATCAGAGTCTTGGCATATGTTTATTTAGGCAGATTACGGACAGTTCCTGGCTTCATCTACCGATGCTACAGATAGACGAAACAGGCCGACAATATCAAAACGTAACTAATCTTAGAACTTAAAATCAAATATCTGTCTTGTCAATCTGATACATCACAAATTCAAGCATTCAGTTGTTATTACGAGCACATCGACGACAGCTCACAAATAGTTGATTGAGAACCAACGAATTCAAGTCTACATACTATCAGATACAGAACCTACGAATTCACGTCTATATATCTGGTGATAGAGAATCAACAGATACATGTTTATGTAGAGGTATTTTCACCGGGCCAGCATGCTGTAAAAGCGTGCATGCAGCTATGTGCAGTGACAAAAGGACAGATGCCTTTTGATATTACTAAAGGTTTTCCCAATTGCATTACAGACTACATCGCAATTACAGCATTGGAGAAATAATTGTACAGCGGGGCTGTTAAAAAACATCTTTTCAAATTTTCCGGCTACTTCTTAAAATTGTTAGATTGCCTAAAAAAACTCCACTTTGGCACAATTTCAACCGATAGAAAGCAATGCTATGAGAGAAAATTTTGGATTAATTACAAATAGCAATTTTCGAATTTTACCGGCTACCTCATGATATTGTTAGGTTGTGTGAAAATATGATTCATAGCAAATTTGGCTCAATTCCAATTGGAAAAAGCGAAGTTATTAGGGTAGGATATTTTGGATATGAAAAAAATAGTCGGCTTACTACTAGTATGTAATTATAAAATATGAAAGAATTTCTCACTACAAATACTCCATTAATTTTCAAATCCAAAATTTTCTCCTCACATATCATTGATTCTACTTTTTAAAATTTAGCCAGATACAGTGTTCTTTTAATGCAACATAACAATTTTATCAAGTAACCATCCAGTAAAATGAAACAGAAGTTATTTTTGAACAGCCCTATTGTACAAACATCACACAACATTAGCCATTCATTATTACTCACTTGCACAATGCACATACCTAACAAAACGTGAAATGGACAGAGGGTGTTGTGTGTTTTCACAGACGGCAGATCAAATCAATGATGAGTTACACTTCAAAAATACCAAAGTGGAAAGGAGATCCTCAGATATATTAAATCGGCATGGCCTTAAAATAAATACACATCTAATGAATACACGTTGCACTGGTGCACTAGGTGCAGGAATTGACAAGCCTTTTTGAACCTCAGTGAACAGCATTGGATGGATACTCATTCTTTCTAGTCGCCCTAAACTGCAACGAATCATCGCCTTTAAATCTACACATGAGCTTATCAGTCTCTTCCAAGTACTTGACCATCTGAGTCATTGCATTGGCTCTAATTTAACTTTGCTTCGATTATTTGCTTGTATAATTGAAAAGTCTTGAGTACTTTGATTGCGGAGGATTTATTACCTCTTCATCACTGGACGATTTTGTACAATGCATTGCTACTATGTACCATTGGCTGTTGTTTTTACGGCGGCATATCTGATATCAGACGAGTGCAACGAAAGCAGTGATGACAAATAGCGATGTCGGCAGAATTCGTCAGATGCGTTGATCTAGCCATTATGAATCGCAAATTTCTTCGTCTTCAAGTCATATAAAATAAGCCGAGTCAATGACTTGGGGCCGAGTCATGCGTAATGACTCGAGTACAAGTCGAGTCAATTCCGAGTCGAGTCGTTTTCCCATTTCAAGAAAATGACTCGAGTCAAGTCGAGACCCAGTATTAAGCATGCAAGCGTTTGGACCAGCACTTGTGTACGGTGCGTTTAAACACGCTGTAACCTATGGGACAAGGTTTATTTGTAATTAGCCGCTGTTGAATGTAGACGGAGGACTGTTAGTCTTAATTTTCACGGCGATATGGTTGCCGAGTGGTATATAAAGTGGAACACTGTCTCTACAGTACTCCCATATAAGTCCATGTTTCTATTTGCATTTGTCACTATAGGTTGGCGAGACAGACCTTTGGTCATAAGGTTGGCGAGAACGAGTTTTATCAGTCTCTAGAACACAACTTCTAACAGTGAATGCTGGTCAATAGGGTCCCCGTTGCACATAAGCGAGATATATAGCGATATTACACCCATGTGGACTTGGGCAGTCGCCATAGCACCATGGTCACTGACAACAAATCACGTTCATATTGCAGCATTAGGCGTTCTATTGACCTGCATCTTCTGGCATGTTTTGCGGTTGGCAAACAGTGTACTATGGCCCCCTAATCATATGAGTTTACACTATATTTCAATTACGTCATAATTCATATGATGATTACTGCACCCATCGTTGGACTAGTCTTAGCAGGCATCCAAGTATTTGCTATTAGGCGTCATAGTACATTTTGTAGTTGAGGGCGTTTTGAATTGGATTATATACCGTCTGTCGGCGACAGCTAGGTTCCGGAGATTATCGTGACTGCAAGTTTCATTATGACATAACGTTGGTGTTACCATATTTTGGAAATCTGAAAAAAGGACACTTTTTCAAAATTTTCAGACTTGCAATACCGGAGGAAAATCCTAAAAAAATGGTAAATTTTTTTCACTTCATGGTCGGTTGACTAAAAACAATAAGGTCAACTTTGGGCACTGGACGCTGGAGCGTTACTTCAGTGTTCATTTACTGGATCTCAGTCGAAATCTGCCCTATATTTAACCAGAATTCTCAAAAAGAGTACATTTGGGCGTCCTCCGAGGACACTTTCAAAATAGTAGATGAAGAAGAGGTATGGTAACTACACAACGTGCACTGATCGATGAGGACTTGGCTACAATGACCCAGACATTCTCGTCGGCGGTGGCATTTGTGATAAGTTATGGTAAGAAATCTCCGGAATAAGGCGCTATGGGTCTTACAATGTAGGTTGGTGTAAAGCGCGAAAGTTACGTCCGTTTTGCAAAGTGCAAGTTGGTAATCAATTCACTCAGCTGACTTTAAGCAGTGATGCTAACAGGAAATAGCACTTCCCTTGTGTCTCCTTCCTATTTTCGGTCATTCGACGCCGCCGGTAACTCATGGTTGCTCGATGTGGTTCGTTTGGGTTTTGCATATTGCGAACGATATGGTGAGGTGCGAGCCCGAGTTTCGAAGGTTTGTGTTGAGAAAATAGCCTCTCAATTCTCCCTGTCCCGATTTTGAACACCGCATGCGGGATGCGGCGGTCGCGCCTTATGCCGATCAATTACACACATAAGTGTATGTATTGTATGTATTTTATCTGACTGAAAAACGATGCTGCTTCGTTCTGAGTACACTGAATTGGCACGGCACCGGAAAATATGTCGTAATACGTGACATGGACTTTTTTAGTACCCTACTGCTGCGCTATTATTAAATATCGCGCGATACTTACGCACCCAAGTCGTTCCAAGCAAGCAATACACGTATTGGCTGAGCGAACACATTGGCCATGGTGCAGTAGCATTGCAGCATAAAATTCCTGAATGATATTTTCATTCCCAATGCATCAAACATAACCTTGACCCTTTAAGCTTCTTATTTGGTCAGATAGTAGCGCTTCTTGTTGAGCAGCCTCAGCTGTCTAAGTAGATTCGGTGCTGCGGTTATATGGAACGCGTTCTGTCAGTCCGCATTGATCGCGATTAAGCAACATAGTCGCGATACATCACGCTCAATCGGAAATCGAGGTCAGCTGAGTAAAGCGTGAATAGGACATGAGACGCTACGTCATAACTCACAGGGCTATTTACGTGGACTTTCTCTCGATCGAATTCAACGTTGCCTGGTTAATCCGACCGCAGACATAACAACGTTACGCCCGATGAACACCAAGTACTTCGGGCTACAATATCTCGAGAGGTATTGATTCGTGAGTTGATAACGTGACTCTTATCAATTTTGAAGGGTGTGTAAGTAGAAATGAGTTCTTCATTCTTTGAGTTGGTAGCGAGTCTTGTTTTGATGGTATTGTTGAACTTTCCGAATTCTTGACTTCGCACACTTATCGAAACGTACCCAATACAGGCAGGCAAATGTGTTGCTGCCGAAGACCGACTAAAGCTAACGACGTCACACCTTCTGCTCGTAGTCACAGAACGTGATGAAATTATGGTCTCACCAGCGTTTGTGTGATTTGTCTGTCTTGAGGCTTTTCAACTGGACTAGTTGTTTGGTAGCCTATTCCGTACAATCAGTATTTGACCCAGCTTGCTCAGCATGCGTACAGATGTATGCGTACTGAATTTTTATAATATATCGGAACTGCACACTACAGTCTACACACTGCACAGGCTCGTCGATTCGCATCATTGATTGTTCATCATGAACTCAATTGGGTTTATTTTGCAAAGATTCAGGAGCACGCAGGTCGCCAGTAACGTGCCGACTGTGAGGCCGAAATATCAAGGTCACTAAGCGAGGCGATGTAAAGTATGTAGGATATGTGATATCAATGTGAGCCTGAGATAAAAATGTCATCGATTCAAGACAATTTTCCGGTTTTTGATATACATGAATAAACAGATTATTTCAACAGATACACCAGCGCCAGTTTTGCATCATATGTCGTATATTGATACTTGAGCCGGGTGCTTAATGCAAATATCCAGGTCTAAACTTACAAGAGACGAGTGCAGTTATGAATGAAGTGTACAGGGTTAGTTCAAGAGCAAAGAAGAGAAAGGGTTTTGAAAATAAGTACTCATTGGTCGTTAAACATAAACATATTCCGAAATGGTCGGCACGATGCTCATTCTTGTTGTGAGTGTAAAATCGGAATGAATGCAATGGGGCTTACACTAGGGTTACCATACGTCCTCTTTTAAGAGGATTTGTCCTCTTTTTTGACTTTTTTGAAAGTGTCCTCGGAGGACGGCCTTTTGTCCTCTTTTTTGAGATTCTGTCCTCTTTTTTGAAAATTTAGGTCTCATTTAGAGCAAAATGCGAGTGATATGCCGTTAATTAGCACAGAAGTGACGCTCCGGCGGGTATTTTGGAGTGAAAAACGGTGATTTGAGCACTGAGCGAAAAGTTGACCTTTTTTTAGTCAACCGGTCACAAAGTGGGAAAAATTCACCGATTTCTGAGAATTCTTCTCCGGCTTTGCAAGTCGTGTCCTCTTTTTAGATTTCCAAAATATGGTAAGCCTAGCTTACACGTGGTGGCAAATGTGTGAAGTCTGGGCTAAGCAGTTGACCAAATTCTTGCCTTTCACATCCCCCTTCACTAAACTGACGCGACCTATTCCAATATTTTCTACTTTACAGTTGCCCACTGAGCAGTGCATTTGGCTATATTTCCGGTGTCACAGTTATCATAAGCAATATCATCCTGCTGGTACATGACCCGACCGTGTACTGGTGTACTTGTGCAAGCGGAATATGGTATGTAGTATGTTTAGGCTGCAAATCATTTGCTTATGTATGTCTTGGATCGCGAATTTGCATACATATAGCAATTTCAACAAGCTATTCACTCACCATGTTGACTTTTCAGTGGTCATAGCTACAAGCAGGGCATGGTATGGTATGGTATGGAATGGTATGGTATGGTATGGTATGGAATTCTTTTTCCGTACATTCCATACTTTAACAGCTTTTTCAGGACCATGACATTGATCCTACTTTCGGTTTCTCAAATCGACTGCATACCTCAGAAAATCGTTCACTGACAGATGTATGTTCATATCTTAAATTCGACCCATTCCGATAGATATAGGTATCTGTAGATGAAATGTTGTGCAACGCGCGCATGAAGGAATCTGGTTATCCCTGATAACAGAATCGACACCTTGATGTTAAAGGGGCACTGCGCTCTAAAAATGATGTGGTCTCAAATTGAAGGTAAAAACGAACAAAAACTTTTGGCCGCGGCCATATCCTTCAGAACGCCACCGTTATGGAGCTGCAATTTATTGAAATTTCTACAAGACCAGCTGCCGCGGCTGCTTAACCCGTTACATGGCACGATATCTTCACCGTCGCACTTGCTCGACGCGATTAGGCAGTCACGCAGAGAACGAATTTTAGATAGTTGTCAGCCGATGTTATGAAGGAAATGTGTCTAAGTTACGTTCTCTGCGTGACTGCCTAATCGCGTCGAGCAAGTGCGACGATGAAGACATCTTGCCATGTAACGGGTTAAGCAGCCGCGGCAGCTGGTCTTGTAGAAATTTCAATAAATTGCAGCTCCATTACGGTGGCGTTCTGAAGGAAATGGCTGCGGCCAAAAATTTTTGTACGTTTTTACCTTCAATTTGAGACCACATCATTTTTAGGGCGCAGTGCCCCTTTAACTAATGACCATGATCCACGCATTGGCGGGGGAATCCCTAATCCCAAATGAATGTAGCGATGTGAAATTGTCTTCTAAGACAGTGGTTCTCAACCTTTTTGACCTCGCGGACCGGTAAAACTTCAAAAAAATGTCTCGGACCGATGGACCTTCAAAATTCCAAATCAACCCTAAATTTAATTACGACAAATGTATTCTATTCAACTATATATTGTGAACTTTGTTTATGCGCCTTTTTGGTAGCAGTTAGTAATTCGTGATTCCGTTGAAGTTTGCGGAAGGCAAAGCTTGTGAAGTCATGTTAGAGACCACTAACTTGATCGTGATAGTTCGATATCCCTTGCAAGAAACGCGATGCTGTTGGATCTAGAACTCTATTATAGTGTTGCTTAATTGTACTGTCGGAATTTAACGAAGCTTGTTTAAGTCTGAGCGGCTTTCACATATCACTTGTCCGAAAAAGTCGTATAGGCTACATTTAACAGTTTCGTACAGCAATTGCACCATTGTGACATACGTCCATAGTAGAGAATAAACTCTCTATTGCAGTGGCTCTCAAACTTTTTTAGACACGTCCCCCTTGATGATTGGGAAAATTTTCTCCCCCCTCATTGTGATATGAAAAAAATATATATTAAAAAGAGCAACCAGAATGTTTGCAATCCCAGCGCATACTTTGATGTCATGTGACGTTATGACTCTTGAGAGACTTCTCAAATATGATATTCGGTCTGAACACAGGGCAATAATTATGAGCTGAAGGAAAAAAAATCCTTTTTGTAATTTGACAAAAATAATCATGTGCAATGCATGGTAGCAAATAGCATATACATATTTTAGCGATACCATATTTTATCCGGCTTGAGCTTGGCTCAAAGGTGCGTAGTAGGCCGATATGAGAATGTAGAATGGTCCGCGGAGTTCACCGGAAATGGACATGGACAGTTGAACATGGGTGTTTGGCGTCCAGTTAGTTCATTTACGGATCATGCACTGAAATGCAACCGTAGGCTACATATGTAATCGAAATGCGACCGTGAATAGCAAAACGGTTGCCCACCCTTTCTAATTCATAGCTAACGTGTGCTAGCAAATGATCTATACCGGGTGGGATGATATTTCGTTTCAAATATAGCGATACTTTACTGCATTGTGACATGAATTACAGCCAGACTGAAATTGCGCATATAGGCTCATTATCGCTCAATGACTTCGAGTCATGGCTTACATCAATGGCTTGTCCGTGGAACTTTTCCGGATGTGAAAAAGAATGTGCGATAACAAACGATCTGGAAGACGTTTGTCACAATTTTGGTGATCCTTTTTGGGTATTGAGTAGCAGACTTTTCTAACGCGTACCCGTACAGTAACACCCGTAAACGTTGCGCATATCCGCGAACCAGATCAGCAATTTGGAATGTTCCCGACCATAGGAAATATAACGAATATTATACGATTACAAGTTGAATGGGCTTGATGAAATGAAGGGCATGGGCCACACCTGTATAGGGTACATGGATATGTCGATTCGATATGTTAGTCGGTGCCCCAGTTATCCATTTGTGTGTTGAGGATAGAATATTCTTGATTAATCGCATTAAAAATGTCTAATTGCAAACATAATAGCGGAATTACTAAATGAAGTTATGCGCTGTGCTCGACCAATTCGGAATAGCCGCCAAATTCCACGCAAGTTTCACAGGTCCACGCTTACAGGACACAGCTAGTGGGTATGTCAATGGGCCATTCAATTTGTCCTTGTGTAGCCTATCTAAATGGTGATATTTTACTGTAAAGTTATGTTAGAGATTATCATATGCTAACCACTTCCTGGACAGCGAGTCGCAGAATTGTACTGCCCTGTTGTGTCGTTTCCTCAATTTAGCATCGTTTGGAAAGAAATAGCTACCAGCGTCAATGTCGGGATGATATTACTCGGAACGTAGTGTTTTCTTCAACGCGTAGTGATCTTGTCTCTATAGTATAGTCGATATCTCGTATAAGACCGCAGTAGACGTTGAAGTGAACAGGTTGCCTGTGGAATTTGCGGTGCGTTGTCTTCTATTCATATATCATTTACTGCATAAGGAAGCTGTATGACAAGTGAGATGAAACTGGAATTTTGAGGATTCGTATTTATGCGAATGCGTACAGGCAATGGCCCGGGACTATAGTTTGTCCCGTTGCTTAGACCTCGCAGTCAAGAGTTGAGACACATTTGTTTGCAAGGAACCCATTGTAGATGTTGTCCGAAACGATGTATGTTCTCTGTGAATTAGTTGACAATGTATTTGACTGCGCTCAGGTACTGCAATCTTCAGAATATACAAGATCGAAGGCGAAACTATTTTACTCGCGCTGTAGTATAGATTGGTCTTTTATTGAGTGTACTGACAATCTGTCATTGTACTTGTTCATAAAATCAACTTGGAAAAACTACTCAGGAGTACCATATTATAGAATCTTTTTCACATAGCCGTTATCTTCAATTCGACATTCGAAAAGATTATTTCCATAAGGACAATTTTGCGACATATCGTCTCGAACTATACCTCTTCGAGGTCATTTGCAGTGCTCGAGGCACTGGTTTTTACTATTCTGTTCAACTTCAAAAGCACCTCTTTAGCACGGGTGAAAGTAAGTGGTGACATTTTGTACGTCTGACTATAGCTAATAGGAGGGGGCCTATGGGTAAAATCAAACTGCCCTACCCTGTCTGTAACTTAACCGTGGCATGTACACTGTACAGGTAGTGTTTATATGTTATTTTCTCATTGTCCTGCCGTTTTTAGGGGTGGGAAAAATCGGGCACCTCAGCAATTCGATTCCGAGTGGAACCACCTTTAAATCATTGAAACTATATTTTTTATCCATAAAATATTACTCTTGCTGTGGTGCCGTATATATTCATTACTCGAAAATTATCGACTCTCACTATTCAATTTGAAGTCATGTCAAGTCATGAAATAGTCGGTATTATTCCAATGCGTTACGAGGTTCTGTACTCCATAGCGTCTCTTTGTTAGCTAACAGTAGGTGATGCAAATCCGGTGGGCCTCACCTGGTCATTGTTTCTCTGCACCGTCATTGTACGTAAAAATGCCTCAATTCACATTCCTTGACAATTTTGAAGGGGTTGTGGTGTTCTGACGTTATTAATATTTAAATTTTCGGAATTGGTGCGACAATAGCATTCGACTAATACCCGTTATTACCAATTAGGAGCTGTTGATGATTATTAATTGTGCTGTATTTTTTAACGATAGGGCTACGATAAGTCCTTCTTTTTCATGAAATTGAAAATGTCCTCCAATGGCGCCTAAATGTCCTCCGTTTTGGCAATTCGACCTCCTTCACAGGACAGGGTCAACTGAAAATCGGCATAAATGACGCGAAATAGGTAATGCGGACGTTCGAGTGAGTCATCTTGGAGTCGAATCATAGTAATGACCTTTTTTCTACCTTTTTTTTATAGCCAGCACAACAAGATGTCCAGTAAATATTACAAAATCAGCTGTTATCAATTTCGGTAAACTAACTTTTATGATTTTGAAGTGTTCTTCTTCCCGGATTCCAAGATAAAACAAAACCCGATGGTTGTTATAACAACCTGGAGCTGAACCCGAAAATGTCGCATACAATTATTATACCGTTACTTAGTCGATTTGTCTAATAGTGAGGTGCCAACCCGAAACTGGACTTCGACCACTTACCCATTGTTTTTACTCAGTCCTTAAAATAGGGAGGGCGCCAGACCCAGAAGATTTTTGAAAGGGGGCGCTGGAGAAAGAAAGGTTAAGAACCACTGGTCTATCGTGAACGTCACTTTATTACTACTGTTCAATGATCATGCGTCCACTAACAGAAAACCATATTTTGATATCCGCTAAGTGAAAACCATATTTTGATAGTCATCTCCATGCCACAATGAGCCACAGCCAGCAGCCACCCATTTATTGGATCGAGACTGGGTAGGCTTATGTGATGCTGCAGCGCCATCTGGCGACTAGTCTAAACAAACGCTGTCCGGTGGTATTCCGAGAAATTGACAAGCCTTTCTGGCTGTCATGTATGATCTCATCCGCAGGATAATAATTGTGCTTGCAGATTGCTTGGCAAAGTCTTTGTTCGTTTTTCTGGTAGTTCCATTTAATTATTTGTTCGACTGTATCCGGTTCGACGAGTACTGATTTGAAAATTTGTACTACTAGAATCGGGCTTGAGTCGCGCCGATGGCTGAATTTCAATCTCGCGTTTCGGCCGGATATACACGGCCCACTCTCCCTTATGGCTCATACTTTCGGTAATTACATACATACTACTTATTAACGGTCGGTACGGATACGGATCCAGCTTGTAGGCTACCACAAGCAATGCGATACCGGTCCTACATTACATTAAAGATAATAATTTGTTATTTGTTAGACTGTGCCTACTTCATTACACTTCGTGACAATACTGTGGGTCGATGACAACTTCACAAATATGTATAGGCCCCTAATATACCAGGGTTGGATCAACAAGCGTAGTGGCATCATGAATTGTGTATTGCCTTGCCGATCTAGACCCGGCCTGACTTCACATGCCTAAAAAAAGGGAAAGCATGCGTGGTAGCCTAAACGATGAATGATAAACCGGCTATTGCAATGGGTATCAGGCAAAGTGACCGTGACCTAATAATTCGACGTTTGTTTGATATTTTTGGTGTTTCGACTACTTTGGTTATTTTACACCAGGCTGATACTCTTTATTTTTTATTCCGTATTTACCGACTTGTAGCACGGCCCACTTTTAGGCTATTTACAAGACACCGTTTACACGGATCAAGTGGCGGAGCCTAGATAAACCTTCAACACTTAAGCAGGAATTCTGGAGTCGACCTCCGTCGGACTCGAACCCGCAACCCATTGGTGCTGCAGCTGTGGACGATACCACTGCGCTATCTCGCCACGATAATTTGACGTAATGTAAGACAAAGATTCATAGGACGTATGACACCAACGTCCAACAGTCCAACGTGCTTGCTTAATTTTATTTTAAATAACATGAAAGACGTCTTTAGTTACTCGTGTAAACAGCACTTTTTACTCATCTAATGTGCTGAAAACAAATTTTCGTTATGCTGATTGAAAAAAGATTGTGAAACACAACTCCATTAGCCTTCATCGCGTCGCCTGCTAGCATCTTGTTCACATCCGCCAGGCGCGTGGCTGTCTGGTCCTGCAGTACTGTTCAACAGTTACAGAACCGAGACAGCTCCTCGCTGGGCGTGCGTTTGTGACGTAGGCCGATTCCGCATAAAGTGTCTGGTATCTCTGATTCAAGACTCGGTCATTTTGTATCTTTCAGGCTGCAAGCTACTTAAATTGCTGCGTCGATGGTGGCAAAAAATCAGAGTTATGGTCGTTGCGCTGATGAGGTAGTAGGTTGTATAGTTTGTCGAACAGTCGACTATGCAATCTTCTAGCTTAACAGCGCTCGCCCGCTCGCTATCGGGATCGCGTTGGTCGTTGGATTATATTGGTGTATTTGGCGCGGTGTGTACGACCTTGGCTACGGTTAAGGTATGCTTGTTTCTGACGCTCGTGTCCCTGAGACCCTAAAACGTGACGTCATCCAGTTGATGACCCGAAAATCACGCTTTAGTTTCTCAGGACAGTAGCCTACGGACCTATCGTCGGGGAAAATTGTGCTGCGCGTTGAAACATTGAAGACAGCAATGCCAATGGACGACAACAAGAGACGCGGGCTGAGGGCCCCGTGGTTATACTAAGCAGTCGTCGAGCACGTCCACATTCAAGTCGAAATGCAAGCAATTTCGTCTAAATGAATACTAGTCAGAGTACAAGATTACCGGACCACGACCAGGCATATCGATCTTGCCTTCAGCCACGTGCCATCTCATTTTGTCGCTTGCATTTTATATTCTCTGCTTTGCTTTTCTTTCAGTGTGCTTGTGCATGCCTCTTCTCTGCTTCGCATATGCCAGTGGTTCTTAACCTTTTTTCTCCAGCGCCCCCTTTCAAAAATCGTCTGGGCCTGGCGTCCACTGTATCGGTACTGTAGTCAAAAACAATGGGTAAGTGGTCGAAGTGCGGTTTCGCGTTGTGACTTCACTATTAGACCACTCGACTGATTAACGGTATAATTGTATGTGCTATTTTCGGGATCAAATCCAGGTTGTTATAACTAGGGGTGGGCACAATGATTCGAGTACTCGAATCTGAATCGAGTATTAATTGTAATGATTCGAGTCGAGTAGTAAAAGATGAGTTTTTCGAGTACTGAAATTATGCGCTCCTCATACCTAAAAGTTAATTTACTATCGAGAATTATAGTTTTGATACCATTTTCCACGGAGGAAGCCTTGAAACCTTGATTGGCCGTGTTGCAGCCTACGAAACATAGTACAAAGCTACGAAAGTTACTGGAAATAACACATTTTAAAAGTCATCATCATCACACAACATTGTCAACAAGAGCAATGAAATCGGTATGGTCGAAAAAATATCAAAGTATCTTTAATGTGACGGATAACAGGCATTATATTCTTTGTGGTGGGATAAAATGTACATTTTAAAAATTTGACATATTATATTCTGTTGTGACGTCATAATGACTGATACTCGAATACTCGACTCGACTCGAAGCGTTTTACGTGATTCAGAATCCAATCACTCAGGTACTCGGTTTTGCCCAGCCCTAGTTATAACAACCATCGGGTAAGGCCTACGGGCTCATTGCATTTGGTTCGAGAACGATGTACAGTACACATCCTGAATTCTCCTTTGCAGTTGGCAATACGGAGAAGTTAATTAATTGGGTTTTGTTCCATTGCTTTGTGTAATTACTAAATCAACTGAAAATGTGGTAGAGATTTCCTCGCATTAAACTGCACCAAGCTCTTAGCTTACGTGAATGTGGGTCGGACGCTAAGCAGTATCATCTTTTATGATACGATAAAGGATATTCTGACGATTTAGTTTTTTAGTTCTCAAATACAAGTATATTTAGTTGATCATTTTGGCCAAAAAGCTTCAAAACATCTTCAATATACAAAGGGCATAGTATAGCCTACAATGCCTTTACGGTTTCGACACGCAGTGCGCTGCACGATACAATACCTATAGTTCAAAGCATTTTGTGGAAAATAACCAGAGCTATCATTATAAGTAGCAGTTTATCAATATTTTCATCATTTCAAACACCACAAAACTGCGATACAATGAATAGATAGAAAGGTGTCGAAACGACTTGGAGTAG
>ATSW01048908.1:0-13278 GCA_000444245.1 Botryllus schlosseri | reverse complement strand
ATGGCACGTCATGGAATCTGCGAGAAATTGATTACTGACAATGGTCCATGCTATGCTGCTCATGACTTCGAGGCATTTGCAAAGGAATATGAGTTTGAACATGTGACCAGCTCTCCAGGACACAGCCAATCGAATGGAAAGGCGGAATCGGCTGTCAAAATCTTCAAATCGTTACTTCGTAAAGCGACAACTGACAAAAAAGACATAAATATTGTACTATTGGATTGGAGGAACACTCCAGGCGAGACTGTTCCTGGCTCTCCAGCACAGAGGCTATTTGGAAGACGCACCAAGACCTTGTTGCCAATAGCAACTAAACTGCTTGAACCGAAAATTGTTTCTGATGTCATTCCATCGCTTATGGATCGGAAAAGAAAACAGGCAAAGTATTACAATCGTGGTGCAAAAGACCTCGCCCTGTTGAGTCCTGGTCAACAGGTTCGATTCAAAAGGACAGAAAATGGCTTGTGGCTCGAAGCGGTGGTGATTAAGCAACTGAATGATCGATCGTACATTGTTAAGGCGACAGATGGAACGATCTACCGACGCAACAGAAAGTTTATTCGAACTACTGTAACTCGCCCGCATGTTGCATTTGACTTTGACGACATTTCGATTGCCAGACCAGCAGTAGTGAACAGCGACACTAATGGGTCGTTATCTGGTTCCAGTAACAGCAGGCCAAGCCGTACAGTAATTCGACCAGCATACTTGCAAGACTATGTTACAACTTGATTCGTTGCTGTAATTCAGTGGTTCCCAACCTGTGGTACGCGTACCACTAGTGGTACGCGAAGGTCTTCCAGGTGGTACGCGAGAAGATACTTCTTTTTCGACCGAAGGGAGTTATTAGTTCAGGTGGGGTTGATTTTGAGTTTATTTTTAAGCCGTCTTTAACCGAACATATTGTTAACGCCCTTTTAAGATTTGAGCAGTAGGGAGTTTGTGAACCTTACCTAATTCCCTGAAGTAAAAACCCGATAAGATATTTGTATGTCGCCTATGTGTCGTGTGAATAAAGATAAGAGAATTAAATCGTACGATGTTTTGTGCGTGAAATCTTTGGTGGCTATAATATATATATGCGTGTATAATACAACGTACAGACATTTAGTCAATTAAATTTGCGATCGAAAAGCTATTACGTCGCCGTACGTTGATTCAATAAATTTACAAGCCGTGGAGACCGAAACAAAAGAATTGTCCGTGTGATCTTCGAATACGTGTGCTAGACAGGCTTCGTGGTACGTCAGACAACGAACCCTGCAGCGTGGATCACCGGTCCGTCGAACGGAAAGAAACACGCAACGAATGCTACAAGTAACCTTCTGGAGTCAGATTACACAAGTATAACAACAACAAACATTCGCTCTGCGTTAAACCGTCGTCGTCGTGGGAAGGGGCAATCCCACCAATGACGGCCTACGACAGGGGCGGCCAACCTGTGGCCGGCGAGGTTTTCGAAATTAGTTATAACATCAGAAAAAAATTACATGGCCAACCAAAATTTGATTAGCCTGACCGCGAAATTTGATGATGACTAAAACATCAGTTACGACTCATTAGCGCAACCTGGGGCCAGCCACATTTATCGCAGATCCTTATATATGACCATAAAGTAAAATATTTCGTAGCAGAATTATTTGACTTGAAATTTTTCTTAGCACTTTGCATGATTTTTTGTCTCTCAATTTCTTGCAATTATTGTTGCAGCCCCGTCCTGAAAATCATAAGTACGCGTAATTTACAGAATTGAGTCTAAATTCGTAAATAGGAGATAACGTGTCGTCCAGCATGCGACTTCGCTTGTGTGCTCGCAGCGAGATCGACGGCGATGAAACATTTGCACAAAAGGATGAAGGCATGGTCATCGAAGCCTTCGATATTGCTATGCTGAAGGCCGAATAATCCTGTTCTTGCCAAATGAGCCCAATGGTATACAGAGGTGGCCCCCAGTATATGCAAGTAACTTATTTATTGATCGAAGTCATTCATTAGCTTTGAAACAATTTCGCGCTTCGCGCGACCAGGACATGGATACACGTTGCACACTGCACACAGAGTTTTCTTGACATAATTGTTGACAAGTGTGTGTTGACAAGTGTATTAATATCAATCTTGCTTTGAGCGTTACCTAATTCGGTTCGCTCCTATCGGACGACTAAAAACGGCCATCAACATTCAAGTCACCCTCGCAATGGCGTAAAAGGTTGGCCACCCCTGGCCTCCGGGGAAGAGATTTAGTCGTAAAGCATTGGCATTTTACCTATCCAAATTCCCTTCGGCGCGCGTAACTTATGTAGGTGGTACGCGAGCACTGCTCAAAATCTCGAAATGGTACGTGGTTGCAAAAAGGTTGGGAACCACTGCTGTAATTTATATCCTAATTCGGTTCGCTTCGTTTTCTATTATTTTGTGATGTTTTGAGAAAGGGATGTTACGTGGGTTATTGTATGTATTATGATGATGCTTCCCTGTAAAGTAGCAAGGTATGACGTCATGCCTTACCCAACTGTGCATGACCGCATCACTCGTGCTTGACCGCTTCATCTCTTATCTCATCTCTGGTTGATGGCACATGGAAGCCATAATAAATATACAGCAAGAAACAATATCGATGTCTGATGTAAAAAAAGCTAGCAGGCGCTAGGGGTCAAACTTGATTTTATATGTTTATTGTATCATAAAAACCAAATCCGTGCGATTCGGGTATTGGCTACTGCTGTATAATTTGTTAATGCTATAATATCAGTAGCAAGTATAGAATCCCGTTTTGCACTCTGCTCAATATCAACGTATAGCAATACTCAGACGCCGAATACATTGTCCGGTCTGGCCTAGGCAGTTAATGCGTAAGTATTCCCTAGCAAGTCCTCGTCGAAATTGTTGCCAAAGCGACAGAAGATATTGATTTTCTGGGATGATTTTATCAATTGATTGCCCGAGTTGATACATCTGTAGACGATTAAAACGTCAATATGTACTTCAGCATTGTGGCATTATGCGGCCCGAGTCCTCACTAGGTATGGCAAGGCTATGACTTCACTGAAATGTAGAGTCGGAATTAGCAATATGACCTCACGTGACGTCATGAGGTTCACGTTCGTGTTCACACAGAACCTTTCAAAAAGGTTCGCGTCCACACGAACCTGAACCTTTCAGAGGTTCACACCATCCCGATTATGAGCTTCACTCAGAGGTAACGAAGTTTTTGATATATTAGGCTTACCATATTTTGGAAAACTAAAAAGAGGACACTTTTTCAGAAATTTGCAACTTGCAAAACCGGAGTAGAATTCTCAAAAACCGGTGAATTTTTCCCACTTTGTGATCGGTTGACTTGAAAAAAAAGGTCATCTTTTCCGCTCAGAGCTCAAAATACCGTTTTTCTCTCCACATTGTCAGGTAGATGACCGAAAAAAAATAAAAAGTCGGAGCTTCACTTCTGTGGTAATTTGCGGCATATCACTCGCAATTTGCTCTAAATCTGACCTAAATTTTCAAAAAAGAGGACAAAAGGGCGTCCTCCGAGGACACTTTCAAAAAAGAGGGCAAATCCTCTTAAAAGAGGACGTATGGTAAGCCTATGATATATCAAGTTGTCATCTGTATTGGCAGTTGGCACCAAGCGTCTTTCAATACAACCTGTTTGGTAAACGACTTAAAATAATAACAATTAGCATTAAGACGGTAAGCAACAAATCGACATCGCTACATGGCCGCCAGATGACAGTATAACATCGCGCTTTTGTTCGTCAACCTTCAACCTTCATGTTACAAGAGCAAAAAACGTGCTTTCTACGAACTTCGCCCTAAGTCTTCGCCACGGTAACATTTCACCCTTTCATCACCGAGAACTCGAACTGATTCTCGCTGATTCTCTGATACCCAACATATATACTGAAAAGTGAAAACTGAATAGATCAGATAAAATGTAACCTTGTCTATGTCGATGGCTAAATAAGCTTGATTCTTTATGCGGCGGCTTGATTATCACAATTTCAATTTATCGTTAACACTGGTCAATAAAATGAAAAAAAATTGGCGGAACATCTGAGAGCCGTTTCTGGGGTTTTCGAGGTTGCTGATTACGAATATCACATTAGTTTTGCCGGATTGACTCTTGTTCAGAAGATATTTATACCCCTAAACAGCCCAAAATTACTGTATTTACTAGGGATGGTGTGAACCTCTGAAAGGTTCAGGTTCGTGTGAACGCGAACCTTTTTAAAAGGTTCTGTGTGAACGCGAACGTAACCTCATGACGTCACGTGATGTCATATTGCTAATTCCAACCCTGTCTTTCAATGAAGTGACAGCCTATATTAATGTACGCGATACCTAGCGACGACTCGGGCCACATAATGTGCCATAATGCTGAAGTAGCCTACATATTGGCGTTTTAGACGTCGCTAAATGTATCAACCGAGGCAATCAAAGGGTAGGCTACTCCCATAAAATCAATATATATCTTCCGTCGCTTTGCCAACAATTTCGACGAAGACTTACCAGGGAATATAAGCTTACGCCTTAGCGGTCTAGGCCAGACCGGGCAATGTATTCGGCATCTGAGTATTGCTATACATTGATATTGAGCAGAGTGTAAACCGGGCTCCTATACTTGCTACCTATATTACCCCATTGACAAGTTATACAGCAGTAGCCAACACTTCGATCGCACGAATTTGGTATTAATGATGCAGTAAAGATTGTCAAGTCAAGATTGACCCGGTACGCCTGCTACATTTTTACATCAGAAAACGATATCAATCTCATTGACTGGTTGAAGAAGCATAATTCGCTGACTACGTATATCGCTCGTGATGTTGGGTGATTGCGGGCCTAGCTCACAGCAGAGAGTCACTAAATATTCACAAACGGAAAGCTGGATATTTCGAGCAAACCTTTGTAACAAAGCAAGTAAAACTTTTGAGATTGCCAAAGTGCTCGTTTAGTATTGCTTTTTAATGCTGCTAGCGCCATGAATAGAGTGGCCCGCAGTTGAAATGCAATGAAATTTGAACCAAAGATGTTATAATGAAGTGAAAATTGTAATATATGAGATAGGTTCACAGTGCAGAACCTACCAAGGTTCTGTTGTGAACGCGAATCTCTAAATTTCCGAGGTTCACACACAGAACGCGAACGTGAACCTCACGTTCACACCATCCCTAGTATTTACTCTTGAATATTTCACTTGGTAGGAAGAAAATCGTAGTTTTTTCGAATTTTATACTGCGCATAAATAGATTATTACATAACCTCCATTTAGTTCTCAGTGATTCTATCATAGGGTTGCCATTTCTCCTCCTTGTGCAGGTTTTTGTAAATGTTATCCGAGGACGCCTAAATGTGATCCTTTATGGCAATTCGTCCTTCTATACAGCTTTTAGAGCTAAGCTAAGATGGTGTATAGATTCGAGTGAAAATGGGCATAAATGACGCTAAATAGGAAATTCGGGGCTCGTACGAAAGTGGCAACGTTTTTTTCTTTGCAGTCAACCAACTACAATGTCGTGGAAAGTTTACCATTTTTTCGGATTTTACTCCAGTTATCTAAGTCCAGAAATTTGTGTGTGTCCTCCCGATTCCAAAATATGGTAACCCTATTCTATCAATATTAACATGAGCTGATGCGAAATATTTGTTTGTCAAAAAAGCAGTTTGTCAAGCCCAACAATTGTACTTTCGCACAACGGAAATACATATTCTCCTGCATCAATTGATCATTCAACCAAGATTAAAGAGGGGTATAAAGCTATAAAATTTGTCCCTGAAAGGCTTAACACAATACTCACATGCATCTCATTTCTTTTGAATTGTACATGGATAATTTACCGCTAAGTCAACAAATTGGGTATACCTAGTTTCCCTGTCCGATGCGAAGCATAAATCTGGTATCTTTGATAGATTTCAGATTCTAATACGGATGAAAGATTCCAATTTCATATTAGGAAGGAATTCACTGCATGCAATTTCTTCCAAGATGTAGTAAACAAAACTTTTTAGATGATCACAAAGCACCCAACTACAAACAGTTGGTCCGAAAATTTGTATCTGCATATGGGAAACTTGGAACAAACATGAGCATAAAAGTTCACTTCCTGTTTAGACATCTTGATACATTTCCTGATCATCTTGTTGATTAGCAAAGGCAGACGTTTCACCAAGACATCAAAACAACAAAAGAGCGATATCAGGGCAGATGAGATGAACATATTACGGCAAGCCATTGCTAGAACCTTTCGAGAAACTTCACTAACTTGCTTACAGGCGAAAATCGTACGAAAAACTATTGTGCTTTGAATTAAATTATGAATATTATATTCCAACTGAATATTTCAAATTTACAATAGGATGTTGATAGGGCTGGGCAAAATCGAGAACCTGAGTGATACGATTCTAAATCACGTATTTGCGTCGAGTCGAGTCGCGTATTCGAGTATCACTCATTATGACGTCACACCAAAATGGAATATGTCAAAGTTCAAATATGTACCTTTTTGTGCCACCACAAAAAATATAATGCCTGTTATCCGTCACATTAGAGATACTTTGGTATTTCTCCGATCCTACAAGTTTCATTGCACTTTGTGGCAATGTTGTGGGGGGATAAGGACTTCGGAAATGTTTTTCAAGTAACGCTCGTAGCTTTGTACTATATGCTTCGTATGCTGCGATACGGCCAATCAAGGTTTCAAGGCTTACACAGTAGAAAATATAATCTAAACCATAATTCTCGTTAGTAAAATAACTTTCAGTAACGAGGAGCGTATAATTTCAGTACTCGAAAAAATCGTCTTTGCTACTCGACTCGAATCATTAAAATAATTACTCGATTCAGATTCGAGTGCTCGAATCATTGTGCCCAGCCCTAGTGTTTGACGTAAAACGGATTGAATTAATGCCACGTTATTTGAATTTGAGTATCTAGGTAAATACTTATATACATGACTGGAGTTTATGGTATCCGTGAAAGTCTATAACTATGATATATCCAATAACCCTAAATATAGTGCTGTTGCTGGATTTTGATTTAAAAGAGTCTCCTGTGTGTAATAATAACAAGTAGATTGAATTTTTAAACTTTATAGCACGACTGAGCAGATTTTCTATCTAGCCATTAAAGCGAAATTTGGAGATTTGGTCAAAATAGCACCATGGGTTATCTCCAAAATAAGAGCCAATTTGAAAAAAAAACAAAGGTCATATTCGGAATCAGTGCCCTTTAGATCAGAACCCCCAAAACCACACTTACTTTGTCTGCCTAAAAATAACTGGTGTTGACCAGTGTAATTATGAAGCACGGGTAGGCCTACAGAATTACCGACATTTGTTATGTTGGTCTTGACGAACCAATATACGTGATTCTATGACTACAATATATATGAATTAACGATTCATTGGCGATACTGTATCTGATCTAATCAAGTAGTTAATTTGTAGATCTATTCCCTCATGCCGCACAACTTGAAATACACGTAAAAATGCACGAAAGGAACTATACGTCGTGATGGTCCCGAGGAAATAATAAAATATAGTAAAAAGATAGTCATCGTTGTTCAGTCTCGAATCATACGTCGACTGACCGCAAATAAGTATTATCACGGGTATTATGTCCCACAGTGCAGCAACAAGGGATACCCGGCGACTGCGTATTTCGAAGTATTGAAAAATAAAGATGTAATAAGGCGAATCATTGCAAACTGACATTCGACAAAATCTGTCAAATCTCGAATTTTTGTCGCGCTATGCACGAAATAAATACCGACGGTGTTTGCAGCATGTTTCCATGAATGCAGTGGTTTATTGTAATTCCTGTAAAATGAAATACGCGTACTTTTAGTTCGCCAATTTCCCATTAAAACACTCTCGTCCCACTAGCTCGGGTTATTTTCCGCAAAATATTTCGAACTAGGTATTGTTGTATCCTGTGTCGAAATCGAAGAAAGATGCATTGTAACACTTTTGAGAGGGAGAGCCCTTTGTAAGATGTTTTGAATCTTTTTGGCCGAATGATTAACCATAAGTATACCTGTATGTCAGACAAACAAAATGAAATCGTCAATAATATTTCTTCATCGTAACATAAGGGATGATACTGTTTAGTGTTGTGTGTGACCCACATGAACGTTATAAAATATGGGTTGGTTGGTTTGGAATACTTAATGTTAAAGTTTATAACTGGTTGCTGTAGCCTACTGAATCCAATGCGGGCAAATATCTCTACCACAATCCAGGTTGATTTACTGGTCGGACAAAACCCAATGCAATTAACTTCCCCATATTGCCAATCGCAGAGGTGAATTCGAGATGTGTACATCGGGCTCGAACCATATGGTATGAGCCCGTACAAAATGGTTGTGATAACAACCTTGATTGGATCCCTAATATAGCACATACAATTATTATATTGTTATTTAGTCGGGTGGTCCTTGGGCGCGATGCAATCGCGAAATATATCGAATAGGAATGTTCCAACCTGACAAGACCGACCGTACTTCGACCTCTTACCCATCGTTTTTCAATACGGTCCTTAAAATATGTGAGAGGTGCAGACCTAGAGGCAATTTTTGTAAAGGGGCCACTGATCCAGTTTGTTGGCAGACTACGACGATGGAGTTTCAGAACATCATGATTTCTCTTTCAAATTTGCCGAGGGACATCCTGACGAATTCTGTGTTGTGGACGCTGGTATGTGCGACCTTCTCACCGACTATCACATCGGCACATATATTGATGAATTATACCGCTTTTATTTGTCGCGGGTAACGCATCATTTTGCGTTGCCGGCATCACGGATAGTTTTCATAAGGATTACCCCGGGTTCTACTTGTTAAAACAATGACTCACTGATGATTTGATTTGCTTTTCAAACCTGTTGGACACTTTGTCAATCCACGTTGGATACAAATACACTGGTCATTTTCTGGGTCCGATAGGTTCTTTATATCAAATCAGCCTATATAGTTTACCGACAATGTAGTATCACGCCACTCAACATTTTCAAAACGGGAAGTGGGCCAAGATCATAAAAAGGTTAAGAAACACAAAGGGACTACCTTGACATTTCACGCCTACATAGTTCGTGCACAATGAGTATAAGGATCCGTTCATTTACAAACACATTTCCGTTGATAAAAAAATGTAGTAATGATGCATGGAATATCAAATAAAATTTCAATCTAATATTCACGGAAAAATACCTCTCACCTGAATCAAGAGATAAAGGATTATTAGTCAAGTTCTACGATAATCGATCAAGTCCGAAGGATCGTGCGCTGTTTACACCAGAAACATCTATAATCAGAAGAAGAAGAGGAATGCGTGTTTTGTTGAATAATCCGAGTTTATCGCGGTTTCCGCATTCGAGATTAACACGACAATAACTTATAAGCTCCAACATCCAACATACACTAATTCACTGGAAAAAATCGTGTTTAAAAGGTCGTACATCGGACACCTACGCATAGTACTTTGACCTATGACTTACGATATGTGAATGCGGGTGTCGTTACTTTCCGGAAGGTCATAAGCTAAACCCGCCGTATAATTAGCAGGTATGTGGCATCCTAATCCTTTTTATCAGTCACACCTATACAGTAGGAGACCTATCGCGCCCATTGTGTTGGCTTGCCGTCGATTGTACAATTTATGCGTTCAGAGATGTTTAGTTATTGGTCAGTCAACGACTGTTTGTTTGAACTTACATAATGCCCGTATATCCTATCGGTAATATGAACATACAATACAAATAAACATGAATCGCAAACAAAAGATTCATAATCACGACTCTGTCTGCATGCCAACTCCATTAAATTTCAATTTGCATTCCACATTTCGATTATTTCATGCTATTAATTAGTGGTGAGACGGTTCGGTTTATGTTCGTGTTCGGTATGCGAGCTTTGAAAATTCAGAGGTTCGCTTTCGAAAACGAATCTCTTTATTGTTCTACCCTGGTAACATGTTTGTGAAATATCACGATCGATCTGCATTCCTTGGATTTAGACCTTATCACGATGGCAACAAGAAAGGCTATTTGACTGAACACTATAAGAGGAACCTAACAATGTCATAAATTGTATCGATTTTTGAGAACGTTGCTCGTCATATTACGTTATTGTAGTTGTTAATAAAAATGTACTTGGCATTGGCCTGTATTCCCTGCAGTGGCTGTGTTATCCTTGTGGGGCGAGACTGAAATTGTCGATTTGTGTCTGTGTTGCCGAATAGTTACTGGGTCACGAACATTCTCGGAGCATTCTTACAACAAATGATGCAATTGTGGCGCTCTTACGGTCTCAAAGTGAAAGTGCACACTGAGCAGCGATCTTGTGAATTTTATTAACGAGATGTTGTGATCAAAACATGGTGTGATAAAGTCATATCGTTATGAGTGGATGGAAGAGAGTGCAGCTACTGTTACCTCGGCAATATCCTATACGGGGTGGAACAACAAGGCAGAGGGCTTTAAAATGCATCCATAATTCAAACAATTCAAAACAGATTTTGCAAATTTGCCTACGGTGAGCCTCGTGCTTACCGATAACCTTTGATGAAAGTGCTCATCCAACCGGAACCGTTCAGGATTTCGAACCAGCCCTACCGGCATGGCACATCATGTTACGCCCTGTCCAGGTAAACAATTTCGCGGCCACTGCGTAACTTACCTGGTGCAGATGAGAGAGAAAGAGAGATCGCATTTGTGCAATAGGCCGGGTAAGCGTGAGGCATGTCGCTGCAATCTCCTGGCATTTGCTGATAGCAAAGTGGCTTGTCGAAGTCGAAAACTTGCATCCGTATATTACATTCCTGCGCGAGCAGGCCAGCGACGATACATTGCGTAATGAAAATACGCTACATTCCGTGCGACAAATCCTGTAATCGGCTAAGCATATGTTTGAGAAACATGACGCAACCCATTTCAAAACTTCGATATTTTCAATATTCAGCTGCCTAGTTGGTGCTTGTCTTGTTTATTGTTGTTTATTCTTTTAATCACATACGCACGTCAGTTAGTCGCTTATATCCGTGTAAGGCGTGCTTTTGTATTAAATTCATTCCAATAAGAATTTAGACGGATACATTAAAGAATTATTTCAGACAGTGTCCACTGGCCGCGACAGTCCGCACCTCGCACGGAATAGGAGATATCTCACCCCGAAAGTAGACTATACTCTACAAAGAACGTTACCGAGCATATGTGCTTGAAAACTGCTGACCAAACGAATATACACAACACATACAGCCCTGTACAAAATGTGATACAATCAGATTCAGTTGCGTGATTTTTTCCTGGTATATGTATATGAAACACGTAGAAGATCAGAATTCTGTAATAGCGGGATATCTGTTTTTACTCGCGTTTTGAAATTTAATATCCGGATGAGGCGTTTTCGTAAACGTGTAAAGTGACCATATACTTACTTCAGTCTTCAGTTACGAGTAACTGTCAAAACGGTCCTGCTGACTTCTTCATCACACTCAATATCGAATTCCAATCTTTAAGCACTGGGTAATCATTGAATTATCCAAATAACGTCTCATTGATGCTTATGAAATAGGATTGTAAGATTTTTCCTCTTAATCTTGCGCAAAACATTTACCTTGTCCAGAAGCGTAGCTCTTAATGGAAGATGGAACGTTGTATGTAGCCTATAGTATAGCCTATACATTGGCGGGTAAGAGTGTATTTGCGTGGCTGGTGCCCAACCTAAATTTGTACACCCGCTGCCACACATCAAGGTGGTTGGCTACGTGGTGCACAAATAGCGGGAGTTTTCGGAACTGTAATAGTGCGCTTATATAAGAACAATGGTGCTTTCCCAGACATTCTTATCAAGATTCACTGTGTTGACCATTTTTCCGTTAAGATTCTTTTGCCTGATTGTCTTGCATATGAGAAGAATGTATCAATAATGCCGATGAATACAGGCCAACTTTGCATTATAACGAGGTATTGATTTTATTTCCCTGTGTAGACCGTCTGGTATATAGGCTTTCATTTCAACAGGCACACAGGGATAAGTCGTAATTATCGAAATAAGTTTCACGAAATCGGATTCGATTAAAAATATAATCTTACCCACCATATGAACGATATTGATGTATATTTTCACGAGTCTCGTTACGGACATTTTACACATATTGGCAGGCTGACGTATCTAGATCTCACGTGGTAACACGATTTTGGGTATTCACCTATATTCTAGGGCGGAGCGTGGACCGGAGCCGGACAGGATATCTGACCGGATTTTAGCATTTTCGACCGGAGCCGGTTCAGTGATTTTTCGGATACGGCCGGAGTCGGATCTGAGCCGGATCAGTACTTTTTACTAAGAATATGATAGCCTTACCCTCTTACAGCCTCGAATCAATAGTTGAAGTGAAACGTTCCTCGAAATAAGCCACATGCTAAGTCCAAGTTGGTACAATTACTTCAGATAAGGGTTCGGTTTGATATTTGAGTTTTTAATGTCCTGTTTGCATTGTTTCAATCAATATTCAATACCATCTTGTGAGTAGATAATGATTATCGGAGATTTTCGGACGGGATCACAGTCATTTCCAGAATCCAGCCTATGAGTCGGACCAGGGCTTTAAAAAATAGGATCGGAGTAAGACCAGAGAATTTGTCGATCGGATCCGCACCGCACTACGATATTCACCTATTTACCGTTAGCGGAAAACTGTGATGGTCTTGTCTATTGCAGGGATCCTAGACCATGTACAAACGCACATACTGTTGCACTACTACTGCATTTAGCGATATTTAGCTCGCTCCTATACTGCTACGCGAGCAGAATCCCTCGACTACAACGCCATCAATGGCGAAATAGGCGATAGGTTACAAAGGGCGCCACCTATTGACTAAGACGGTTACCATACTTCTCGAAAAATGTGATAACTTTTTAAAATATGTAGTTACGGCCCGTACTGAAAGTCATACAAAGAGCAAAATTTTCGCCAGAAACAGAGACAGAGAAGCGCGGACTCTGACTAAAAGTCTCTCCCTATCGTGAATCTTCCATTAAATCCAATGTAACTGTCAACACGCAATGCTTATATCTCGGAGATAATTTTTACAGTGGAACAATTAGATTGGAAAGTATCCGATCGAGAAATAACCAAGTCAGTAGCTTAAAAGAGTAGATTTACTCGTGAGTTCCGATACTTGTAGCAGTTAATCGGAGGCCACTACTTCAAAAATTTGTTGGATAAAAACTCGCGACTGACGCGAAATGATATCTGACTAGGGTTGCACACAAAAATCAA
>ATSW01048845.1:0-10790 GCA_000444245.1 Botryllus schlosseri | reverse complement strand
TCGCGTCAAGTTTAGTTTAAAGCCTCTTCTTAGCTTTTACATAGTAAGCTATACTGGTTGTAAGCTAAACATAGTTTCCTACAACATTTGTAGCATTGTCACGTACGGTGCGCTAAGTACGAAGTAGACCATGAAGTCTATATCATGTCAGAAAGCGTACTAAGTTTGTTGTTGTATTTCTCTGTTTGTTGGACAAGACTTCATGGGTGACTCCGGCCTTGAAGACTCCGGCCATATCGGGTCTCTCAGTCTTTACCATGCAATATATATTATAGGTAATTATAAAAATATCTCATTTATGAATGGTTGTGCAATGCATACTGCCCTATTCATGTATTTCGTGGTTTATGAATAAAAGAGTTCTCTCTCTCTCTCAACCTCCTACATTTAGCAAATTAATATAAATCAACCAGATCGGGCGCACAGGTCCACGGGAGGGCGGTTGAGGACCACTAATATACATCATCGTTCCTGCTATTGTCAGTAATGAAAGAAGTTATATTACATCGGATATGGTTAGACAGGGCATTCGAGGTGGACTTTCAATTTAAAAGAACGCAATATAGCTCGATAGCATAGTAATCCTCAACAGAAAATCAGCGACAGCACTGTAACGAAAGCAAGTCACACACCAAATATAGTAACACTCACGTAGGCGGACAGCTTTTTCTGTTACACGGAAACGCGCGGAGCGCCGGTTTCCGGTCAGGGTCGCACTTTGAATCCGCGGCCTGTTCCGCGCCTTCCCTCAAACACTTGGCCGTTCGCTGCCGAAATCCGTTACCGCCGCAAGTGTGGCTGCACTGACCCAGATCCCCAACTTGCCACATGTACTCTGTAGGATGGAAACGACATCGTAAAGATAAAGCAACAACGATAGTGACGCAGCGCGAAAACAGCCGATGTCCGAGCAACCACACGCACAGCGATAGCACGGGTGGTGACGTCATCAATATCGCAATGTCAAGGCGTAAACATGCCTTGTATTCATGGGAGTAAAAACGACGCTCTAAAATTGCACTTTAGTAAAAGCGGAAGTAGCGATTTTCGAGTGATTAAGAAGTAAGCATTCCACTTCTAGTTCTTCCCAAAATAATGAAAACTGTGAAGTAAAAGTCTTAGTAGTATAAAATCATAACCACTTAAGCAAGTATAAGCAAAACCTACTCGAGTAGTATAGGTAGGGTGCCACGTTACTGACCACTCCCTGAATGGCACAGAAATAGAACCCATAGCATCTTACTGGCAATTGCGATTTCCAGGCTAGCCGTCAGATTCCCGGCTTCGTTGCTGGCGTGGCACGAATACACGCCGTGGGAGTCCTGGTCCACGCTTGTCAAAAACAAGACCTTGCCATGCACCAGATTTCATACCGCGATTCCGGCAGGGACGATCGCAGAGGCGCACGTCCCAGAGACCAGGACATGTCGAGATGTCCGAGTCCCTTAACGGGACAGCCTGTACAAAAGTGTGTTGATGTGTAACGGGCATAGTACGCGGGGGAAACGTGACGAGATAACATTTGCGCTCAAAGGAATCGCCGTTGCTCAAGTCACTTCCCAGTGTTTAGAAAGAATGCATGTTATAATTCATTGATGCGATGGAGTTGCATGCCATGATATTATCACTCGCGCACTGTCTTGTTTACTGTGGAATAGAAGTAATAAAGCAGAAGTAGTGATTTCAAAAACAAGTGAACGAGAACCAAAAGCCTTGAATATCCTATCCCCATTTCAGCACAGGCTTTACAGTAAGCCTCAGTCAAAACACTAAGACATACCCATCGATAATACGCTGATATTGGATGATACGGTTTCGATACCCATTACAGACACTTACCAATAAGCGCACCGGCACCGCTGTCGATTTTGTAGATGGGTCTCTGGTCACTGGCCATCAGCAGTCGCGGAAGGCCTTGCTGAGTTTGGAACGATCTGTCTTGGGACGTGAGGTATTCTTGCAGCTTGGGCGCTTCTGCAAAAGTACGTCACCATTCAAATCACGACGTGACTAAACATTCATTATAAAGTAAAGCGACAACGAATCATTTCATAAAGTCATAGAGGGGCACATTGTCCGGAGAATTGGTGTCGAAAGAAATTCGGTAACGGAACTACAACATGATGACGTAAAAGTCACGTTACAGTAGGATCGGGATTGTGAGTTCAGGTAAGGGCAACACATTTTCGCAACGACTGTTCAGCCGTGACCTTACACGTACCGTGACGTCAGAAAGAGAAAAGTCGTGGGGGCGTGGCAATGTTTTACGCTGCGCCCTTGCAAAAACTCACTACAATGGATATAACGAAGATTGTGGTTATGAACAGCCAGTCCTTTTCAAGTTTTCTGCCAGTCCGCCACATATATTACAATATCATATCTCAAGTTGCATAATCCAAGAAGTTGGACGCATGTCCAATTGTCCATCTATTAATTAGAGAAATGTGATACTCAACTTGAAATTGATTTAGAAATTTGGAACGTATTTTTCTGTATCGTGCCGTTCTGTAGAGTTCATGGTCTACTGTGGAATTAGCAAACGTCACAACGCTGCATGCGTTGTGCCAAACTGTATAAATGTAAAACTCGTTTAATACCAGTCTAACGTGAAACCTAAGAAGACTTGTCATAATAAATTTCGTTTAATTTCAACAGTAATATTTAGCTACATTTGACAGCATAACAGAGGCTGTAAAACGGCAAAGTCGCAGTTCTTTCAAAAGACACCGAACAATCAAAGTCGTTTTTAACGGGACTTCGCCTCGTGGAAACTTCAGTAGAACCACGCGTAACGCGCGTAATATCAAAATGGCAGCAGCAAATCTCTCATTATATCTAAGCTTCCAATATTTGTTTTAGAGATGCAGACATTTGCCGCAATTTCGTTTTGCGTTACTTTTGATTTATTGGTTGACCGATCAGCAAAATTTGCTTTGAAATTATACCGATTCCTAAGTTAAAAAGTTTGAAAACCACTGCTATTGACTTTTCCAAACCTCCGAAACCAATATAGATATTTTTCTAGGCGCGGGCCGCTATACTGAAAGGCTCATTTGTGGCTAAGGATCTGTTTGCATAGCCGGTATCGCTACAAAACCCCAGGCCGCTGATAACAGGTATCTGCGCGATGTTACGCGGTCAAAACCATAACCCACACTGGCACCAATTCTGCGGCCGTTAACCTCCGCAGTTAAAGGTGTGAATTACCGACCAAACAATCATCTCAGCCGTGTCAACACAGCACGAAATAACGGCGTTCCGGCACAAGCCAACGACCAAGACAGATCCCGCCTCGAAGATTTTACGATATTCGACAATACACCGAATTTAATATAATATATTTACATTGGCTAGTACGTGGATTACACTTCCCGCTCGCACTCTGTATGTTTACCAATTCAAAGGATAAGTAACCAAAATCCGACGGAATAATGGGTTTGCCCAGAGCGGAGTTCAATTTCGAGAAGTTTACACAGCTTCGCACAGATCTCACCTGCTCTGCGCGTCATAGGAATGATTAAGGCACCCCCACTATGCTATGATAATTGAAACAGCTTTATTCCAGGGGTACTCACGGGAGTAATGAAACGGGCGAAGCGGGTAAGTATGGCGGGTAATTACCGAATAAAAGCAGCGTCGTGCTCCGATAATCAGTTCCAATCGGGTTGGTGGCCTCGCAATTGTATAATCCTTGATCGACAGGCCCGGCGAGGTCTATCAGGAGAGAGTTATCCGGCAAAATCTGAACGTTGTCTCCGAGTCCGGCGACGTCTTTCTCCCAGCGCACTCTCGGCGGCGGGAATCCTGTAACGCACATTGCGCAGAGGTGTAGTCAACATATAGTCAGCGTCGCTACTGGAAATAACAAACAACGGAGCCTACGATCGTATTCCCATGATGGAACCACTTGAAGTGCAAGAAGAAAATGGCGGCTTGGAAAATCAGGCTATTCGCAATTTTGTGGTTTTTGTGATCATTAATAACACTACAAATAGGTGCAAACGTATAATATATATATACTCACGGTGACACATGGACTATTTCGTACAGTTCTTATGACAATTCCACTCACAAAAGTAATGAAAACGTACTCTGAACTTTCTTTCTACTTTTCAAAATCCAAATTGCGAAAGGTAAATTGCCTAACACTAAGGTTGCATTTAAAAAAACTGATGTTTTAAATAGTACTTGAAAGTGTCATTAATAGGGCAAGAACTTTTGCAACTTTTTTTTACAGCTTCCGGCAGCTTCCTAAATACTCGTAAGATATGTGGGATGCTGTTTTAAGCTGTTTGAAGGAATCTCATAGTGCAACTTTTTGCAACTTTTGTCCATTTTTTTCATGCAACTTTTTGCAATATTTTGCAACTTTTTCGATTTTTCATGAAAGTATTTTCGATTTTGGTGAAATACACGGCCAAAGTCGACTGAAACACCGTAAATCAGCATCGAAGTAACGCTTTTACGAGTGTTTCGGGAGCTGAGCCGGAAAATTGACCTTCTTTTCAGTCAATCTGGGAAGTTGACCTTTTTTTTATTTTTTAGTCAATCGAGCAAAATGTGGTCTTATATTGCAACTTTTGCAACTTTTGTCAAAAATAAATGCAACTTTCCGCGGATATAACTGCAACAAAAACTTGCCCTAGTCATTAAAATAACAAAGTTGTGTGTATAATTATGCCATAATTGTGTAAATAATTTCGAAAAAAACGTAGAGTATGAGACTACGGACGATTTGCACCCAACATAGTCGACGCATACGATGTGTACGGGTTCAAAGATGTTTTTCTGGTCCGTTTAAAACAGGAATCGGAAGCCTTTTTCGGCAAAATATTCATCTTTACCCTATATTTTCAATTGTCAACGTCACTCCACTGTGACGTCACAATTTAAAGACTCGTGATGTCTTGGTTGAATTTTTTTCAAGTATTAAAAAAACTTGTTTTAAAAACGGGCCATGTTTTAATCATGCTTGTCTTATATTGATTTTTGTTTTAAATGCAACCCTACCAATAACAATGTTCACGTGGAAGCAGAAGTAAGTCTGCATTCTACAACATAACCACTTGATTGAGTAAGTAGTTGAATTACGGGCACAACGTACAACCTACATGATTACTCCTGAAAAATAGTAGTACTTCGTCACTGACCGCCCCTGACCATGCACGACATGAATAAAAACTTTGGAATGTACGACACTGCTTTTTACGAATCGGATAGCATGAGATTAATGTCCGCGGATGGCTGAAAGGTCGCGGAACAGGTTTCCGAACCTATATAACACCGGATCCCAAGTGTCGAATTTCACAAACCAGCGGCTAAAAGCCGAGCTAGTGTAAACTCATGGCATGTAATAACAGATGAATATACTAAATAACCTGAAAGTATCGAAGTCTAAACGGCCAGATGTCGGGAAAATGGGAGTATTGAGTTTCAAATATAGTTGAGTTTAATGGACGCTCCAAGCGTAATTACGTTTGAAATGGACGTTACGGCCAACAGCTAAAATCACTGCGAAGACTCCAAGAAAAAAACGTACGGTATAATGCAGTTTCTTATCAGATAATTAAGTTAACAGAAAAATCATCCGGTCATTGGTTATTACCCAGGCCCATTTCCGCATGCTATACTCGTGAAAATACGTCTCGACATAGCTGTTTGGTGTTCGCTATCAACATCATTACATCGGTACAGGGCTTGTAGGTAAAAATTAAGAAATTTGGAAGTGACACTCTTCGCAAAATATTTTAGTCGGCTCTTCACAGGCATTGCATATACCTTGCACGCTTTGCAACATTTTTCAGTTGACTTTTCTCGGTTATTGCATACAACTTGCAAGGTCCACAAATGGAGAGCGTCAAAAATTTCACGGACTTGAATTTCTGATGAAGAATATGGACGCGCCGATAAAATCCATTGCGCACGACCATTTCCGGAGGGCGATTGATAACCTACGTATAGTATAGGATTCGGGAATTTCCCATATCAGCAAATCCACAATCGTTATCGTCTCTTTTCGCCATATAGGCGGTCAAAGTGGAGAGATAACGTATAGTGGTATGATCCACAGCTGCAACACCAATGAGCTGCGGCTTCGAGTCCGACCGAGGTCGACTCCGGAATTCCTACCCAAGTGTTTGAGGTTTATCTAGGCTCCTCCTCGCCACATGATCCGCGTAGGCGGTGTCTCATAAAAAGCCTAGAAGTGGGCCGTGCTGAAAGTCGGAAGCCACGGAAACATAATGGAATGCCACAAACAAACCGTGATACGGGGGCTGTTTCGCCCAGTGACTATAACAGGTTTACTTATATACGTGATCGAAACCCGTCACAAACTTTAAAAATATACAAAGTGTAAACAGAGACTGTATTTGCCCAAAAGTTGAAGTAGAAGTGGGGTACAAGACGTCAGTATACAATTGAACATATTGAAATAAACCCGAATAATTTCGGCCGACACTCGTCAGGGGCAATCGTCAGCAACTAGTAGGGAATTGAGAGACTGTATACCAACAATCGTACCACCAAATATGACGTCACGGACAAGAAAATACGAGCGATCGAGGCTTGAAGTATATTTTAAGGTTAGACGCGATCTCGAGATCTATTTGAGGATGTAGTTCAAGTAGGCAAACTATAGGCTACTTGAGTACTCCGAAAATATAGACCGTCTCTGCTTTTTTGCTCTGGCAACGCCCCTACACAGCCTAGCCGAGACGCTGCTGCGGATTGACAATAAAAGATAATGTATATTAATAACGCTAACTGAATTGGGAGTTTGTACAAGTCTGGGGATCACGTTTTATCAACACCGCGTATTACCTTCGACTGGACACTTGATCCGTATCGAAGTCCCGGGCGAGGCCCTTATCACGTTGCCAACCAGAGCCTCCACGCGCGGCCTGTTGAGCTGCTGGCTGTCGTCGAGAAGCGAGATGATGCGCGGCTTTTTGGCCACGCTCAGTATCGTGCTGGCCGCGTACGTGCCGGCCGAGTTGCGCGCGACGCAGGTGTAGTTGCCGCCGTCCGATATGAACGGGTGGATGATGCGCAGCGAGCTGTCGCCAAGCAGAGCGTGCCTGTAAATACGGTGGAGCACTGTGGGAACGCGACTATATAGCAGGGATACTAAATCGGCCGGCCGCGGTCAGAATGCGGACCTTTTAAGCGTTGGATCCGGGCCTCGGGATTTATCTGTTTCTGTATCAATAAGTAAAATATTAGGATCCGGTAGACAGGCGGGTGTGTTGACGCCTTTTTAGTCATCATCACAAGAATAACCAACCAAAAAAAATCGGTGAGACTCCTAGCGGATCTTTGAGAATTTCAGACTGTTGAATATGCACCTTTGCTAAAAATAGTCGAGTATCCCTGCTATATGTAGCGTTTGGTTGCCCGGCATTTAAGCATTCGACACAATGAAAAACTACACGCGACACTTTAGCATGGAACTTTATACCACAAATCTAACTTAACCCTATCCACAAAGTTAACCATTATCCTAGGGTTACCACCATACGTCCTCTTTTAAGAGGATTTGTCCTCTTTTTTGACTTTTTTGAAAGTGTCCTTGGAGGACGCCCTCTTGTCCTCTTTTTTGAGATTTTGTCCTCTTTTTTGAAAATTTAGGTCATATTTAGAGCAAAATGCGAGTGATATGCCGTAGATCAGCACATAAGTGACGCTCCGGCTGGGCGAAAAGTGGACCTTTTTTTTCAGTCAACCACTGGCAATGTGGAGCAAGAAACGGTATTTTGGGCTCTGAGCGTGAAAGTCGACCTTTTTTTTAGTCAACCGATCACAAAGTGGGAAAAATTCACCGATTTTTGAGAATTCTTCTCCGGTTTTGCAAGTCTCAAATTTTTGAAAAAGTGCCCTCTTTTTAGATTTCCAAAATATGGTAACCATACATTATCTTAACCCTAGCCATCGTGACGTAATTTTTTCGTGGCGTATCAGTTAGCGGCGTAACTGAGGGAGAAACGGGGCTATTATTCGATATCAAGTTTTTGTGAAAATTTCACTCACACTGTTTTCTTATAAAAATTTAAAGCAAAAAAATAAAATCAGTTTTGCTTCAAACGAAGACTAACGAAGACTGCTTTGACCACCTATAAACATAAAAAACAATAATATAATAATATAATACCTGTCGTCTTGATGTATAGGCTCCCCGTTTTTCAGCCATTCCGTAACAGGTGGCGGATTGCCAGACGCCTCGCACAAAATCGTCACGATATCTGTGTCCGACACGGTCATTGTCCCGCCCACGTACGTCACAATGTCTTCGCGAACCCTAACCGGCAGACCGTCCTCTCCCGGAGACGTGATGAAAGGTTTCGTGACCCGCGAGTTTCTGTTGTTTCTGAAAGCCTGTAGTTGCGGGGTCCGGGCGGCGGGTATCAAGCTCTCTGGGCGCGGACAGGGCGGCGTGGCGGTTGTTCGCTGTAAAAATGTCAATCCTTAGGGGTCCACGAATTAGTTTTAGGAGGCCCGTAAAAGTGCAATGCATCATCAAGAAACTACAAAAACATGTCATCCTTTGAGAATAATGTCATAAGCGCAACTGTGACTGGCTTGTCTAGTCATTAGATATCACATTTTAAGGCATGCAATAGCCGAGGTAGAGATGTGATTGATGTGATGACCATCCAGTAATCGGCTTCTGAAATTTTTGGGTTCGAGCAAGTCCCCCCCCTACCCACAAAATAAAATTGAAGGCGTTCGCAATCAAAAAAGTTTAAGAACCCCTGTGTTAAGTTCTTGTCGGCACACAACGCAAACAAGTTCAGAAAAATAGCAGTAATGAAGTTATGTCTCAACGCTTGCTGACCGGCATAATGGGGTTTCCATTAGAAAGTTGATGCAGACATCGCATATTACGGTCCCGCATGCGTTGGAGATGACGGTTCTGTGTTCCGTTCATTCATCGCGCGTACATTTTTGTAAAAGAATAAAATGTATCGCATCTACCGAACATTCCATACGTGGACAAACCGTACCCGCGTTAGAGATTCTGTTAATTACGCTACAATTCGTACGGTGCTTCCGGCCTGAAATTACGATGTAGCCTATTTCCACGAATCATCGTCATTTCTCGGACGAGGTATTTGGTGAACACCATCGTCATAATCATATGTATCCAAGACAAGTCAGGGGTATATACCATGCTATAAAACGCAAGGCTTTCGTTCGAGGCGTAGGAGGAGCCTAAATACCACTTGGTAATTATTAGGGCTGGACACAGTTCGTTTGTTAGTGATATTCATGGTGTTTGTCGACTACAATGGTCATTTACACCAGGCCGATATTCCTTAATTTCTATTCCATAGCTGCCGACTTGTAGCACGGCCCACTTCTCGGCTTTTTAAGACGCCGCTTACGCGGATGAGATAGCGAGGAGGGGCCTAGATAAGTAGGAATTCTGAAGTTGACCTCGGTCGGACTCAAGCCCACGCCCCCGCGCATTGGTGTTTCAGGTGTGGATTATACCACACTATTTCGCCATACATGAGTTGGAGTTGAAAGTGCTGTGTTCCGTTCGTTCACTCCGTGTCCGCGTAAATTTTTACAAAATAATGAAACGAATTGCGTCTACCGAACAATCTTTGCGTGGGTAAATCGTACCCGCGTTAGAGATTATGATAATTACGCTACAATTCAAACTGTGCTTCCGGCCTGAAATTACGATGTAACCTATTTCCAGGAATCAAACGTTATTTCTCCGACGAGGTCTATGCTATTTGCTGAACAGCATCGATATAATCATACGTATTCAAGACAAGTCAGCAGTGTATTATATAGGCTTACCACGCTATAAAACGCAGGGCTTTCGTTCGAAGCATAGGGGAACCTAAATATCCCCTCGTATTGAACTGAGCACAATGATCCGAGTACTTAGTAGTCTCGTAGTGAGAAATGTTTTTTTGAGTACTGAAATTATACACTCCATACTACTAAGAGTTAATTTCTCCAAGATAATTATAGTTTCGCCTTTTTTTGGCTGCGCAAGGCTACAAACGTCGATTGGTCGCATCGCAGCATTCGAAACACATAGAAAAATCTATACGCGTTAGTAGAAATGACATATATGTGAAGTCAGGATCACCTGAAGCATGTTCGAAAAAATACCGAAAAAATTTATGTGATGTAAAACTAGCATTAAAATCCTTGAGGTCGCGTAAAAGGTACACATTTCAACAACCCACATGCAATCATGCATACGACAAGATAGCGTAATATCGACAAGATAGCGTAATGGTTAAGCGTCCGGCTTCTTGATCGGTAGGTCGAGGGTTCGATTCCCGGCCGGGTCAGACCAAAGACCTGATTAGTAACACTGGTATCCATGGCTTCCCTGCTTGGCGCTCATGCATTACTGGGATAGCATGGAGGGGTGGTGCATGACTTAGAAAGCCGTAAAGGCTATACCTGCACTTCCTTGTCCAGCGGCATATGCACATCATGCACTCATGGTATGCATATGCGCAGATCGTGTGTATGTGTATCATGAGTCGGTGTATATGCCGCAAAAACATCAAGGACAGAAATAAACTACGTCCTTTCCTTTCCTTGCATACTATGGATTGCACACCGAGATTACCAGTAGAGCTCGATATTTTATGATTCGAAAACATTTCGTGTTACAAATTACAACAAATCTAATCGCACCATGCTCTTAGGGTTGCATTTAAAACAAAAATCAATTTAAAACAAACATGTTTAAAACAAGGCCCTTGTATAAAACGTGTATTTTACAACCATGACGTCACGAATATTCAATTGTGTCG
>ATSW01048842.1:0-10807 GCA_000444245.1 Botryllus schlosseri | reverse complement strand
GGATCAATACGAATTTTGGAACGGGTGCAATAAACCCGTCTCGGCTTAAACGGCATCATTCCTTGGCACGGTGTCAATATCAAATATTCTGACTTCACACTGGAATTGCGTGTCCCTAAATGTGTCCTAAAGTAGACCTATGATTTTTACTTTTCATGAAACTACGTCGATACATGGATCATAGAAACTTGTTATAGGGCGAGGTGTGAGGTGTGCATTGTGCGACTGTGCACGAAGTGTGCGACTGTGCGTCATTTATATAGTGTTGACCCAAGTTACGATATTTTGTTACCGACGAAACTGATCTTCAAGTCATCGTCATAGTAGCCTACAGACGCGATGAAAGTTTGGCAGATATAACTGATCAGTGATCAATGATCATGATCATGATCATGCGTCTGTGTACGATACACGACTCTAATTATCCCGGCACCGAATAGTGAATTAGCATGGATGGCCGACCGGGTAACAAACACGCTGGTCGTCAAGATCTAAAATCCCAATGCGTGGAACGTTTTCTTCTCATGAATGCCTTTTCCAAGCCTGTCCAGCAGGATTGCAGGTATCGATAGTTTCATCTCGGGCCGTCGGCGTAGATGAGAGACATTTGACTGGGACTGCGGTCAACGGCGTTGTAAGCCTTCCTGTCGACATCCAGCGTCATGCTGTACGGCGTTCCTGGCAGCATGTGGTCGCTGACTGCGATACAATATGGCCATTTTAATCCAGTACTGGCCTAGGCGGGCGCGTGAAAAGCGCTTTTGGATTTGGATATTGAATTGCGTAGTGCAGTAACGTTTATGGTATTGTAAATAGAGCCTGACCGATATCGGATTTTTGAGCCGATACCGATAAGTAGCACCTGTACCGCTGGCCACGATGGAATGGCATGGAAATCGCTACGTACTTCTACCGGTCATGGTCAATGACTCGAGTACAAGTGGAGTCAATATACAGATTGATTCGAGTCGAGTCATTTTCCGTATTTCAAGAAATTGACTCGAGTCAAGTCGAGTCACCAAAATCGCGACTCAAGTAAAGTCATGACTCGAGTCATTACAACCCTACCTTAGCGTTCCAGATGATTTTTATACTTAGAGCAGTGATTTTCAAACGGTGTGCCGCGGGACATTAGTGTCCCACCACAGATTTTCAGATGTGCGGCGAACATTTTGGGACTTTTGGAAAGGGACTGTGTAAATATTTTGAAAAAGGTCTGAAGACTAGCATATGCGACTTACAGACGCTTTGACTTCTTCAACAGCTGATATATTAGCACAAGTGACAATAAAATCAGGTATGGCATCATAATAAATTCAGCAATCTCAGAAGAGAAGCTGAATGATTTACGAAAATTCCCATTTAAAATTTATAGCTATTTCTTCAAAAGAAATTGGATGATTTTTATTTATTTGAGTGAAATTATAAGCTGTAAACGAAAGGCACTGCTGGGAATGCGGCTAAGTTTGTGAACAATTCAACCTCCTTTGTATTGTAGCCTATATGTTCTGTTCATGTATTAAGCATCTTTTCTCGGCCCAAGTGTGCCGCGAGAGTTTTATAATTTTTCTAGTGTACCACAATCCGAATAACGTTGGGAAAACAACGCTCAGCGTATTTACCTGCATCAACGCTCATGTCGCTTCGCGCTGACAACGCCCTCGGGGTGTATGACTGCTGGTAATGTCCGCCGAGATGACTGTGTCCAATCTGATAGTTGGGATGCAGAAGCCGATTGGGGGTGATCGATGCGTTTCTTTCGTACCTGTAACTTCCGCTAGTTGGCGGTCTTGGAGGGGGTTGGGGCTGGAATCCCTCCATCGGCGCCTGCCCGAAACCTGTAACGAAACGGGGTAAATAATGCATAGGTTAGCATTAGCTATCCCCTAACTGGCCTAACATGTTCCGATTGATCGCGGAAGCAGTGTTGGGAGCAAGCCACTGCCTTCACGTCACCATTTATATCGAGTCATTGCACATTCCGACTGCGTCAAATTAAGTCACTCGATTTTTCGAGGTGACTCGAGTCAAGTCAAATTCGAGTCAAGTCGAATTTTCAATAAACGACGCATGATTCAAGACTTATGCAAGATGATTGAAAACTGTAACGTATATCCGCTGGATTCAAATCATAAAAGAGGTGCGTTATGGGGAGCTCTAAGTAGTCTATAGAATAGAAGTACATTGTCATATCTAGATTAATACTAGAGGTGGTCAGTAACGGAGTACTTCCACTTTTTGAAGTACTTGAAGTAGATTTTGCCCACTTGCACTACTTATTAAGTAGTTATGATTTTAGACTACTTCTACTTCTACTTGACAGTTTTCAGTTTTTTAGGCAAAAATAGTCGTAGAATACCTATGCTACTTACTTACTTGTGAACCACCACTACTACTTCTACTTGAGTAGAAATTACGACGTTACTTCTACTTCTATTTGAGTAGCGACGGTGACTACTTGACCACCTCTGATTAATGCTGGTCGGGTTACCATATGTCTTCCTTTAGGAGGATTTGTCCGCCTTTTTCAAGAAACCTAAGATGTCCTCCGACGACCCCCAAATGCCCGCCTTACGCAATTTGTCATTCTTTATAGCTTGAGAGCCAGGCGATCACAAAGAGAAAATTAAACAATCGCCATAATACACGTGAAATTGGATTAGGACGGCATAGGTTGACTAAATAAATAAATAAATATATGTGGGGCGGTTCATTCGGGAGTGGAAACGGAAAAGAATTAGTAAAATCACCAAATCCGCGTATTAATGAATGCTTATTTCATCTTTTGTGATTTGTAAAATGTGTCCAATTTTTCGGATATATGGTCTACGACCGACCACGTAAGCTACAGTCCACTTCATTTGCGTTCGATCTATCTGCGACAAAACAGTAAAACCAGTTTTCACAATAGCTGAGTGATTGGACGCTCTCGCAGTTCAGTCCAGTGTGTCGAGAACATGTCCACTGTACAGTGTATACCTACATACACATTGTACAGGTGCAGGGATGTAGTCGGCATGAAACCGATTAGAACATGACTTGAAATTGACTCCAAAATTTCCCTTCGAGTCACAGAACCGCCGAGTCAAGTCATTTTTGCGAAGTGACACGAGTCAAGTCAAGTGACGCGAAAAAGTTGGCTAATTGTACTTCGAACCGGGTAGCGAGAGACGTTATTTCCGAGTACTGAAATTATACAGTAAGAGTTTAATTTTGATGAAAATTATAGTTTCGATGCTTTGTCCTTGTCCCTTGAAACCTGATACCGTCGTATCACAGCGATAATATTTATGTGATCGTTTTGATGTAGAACCGGCATGATTGTCTTTGTAGTCGCATAAAACGTCGATGTTTTAACTTTCCATAGGGTTACCATACGTTCTCTTTTAAAGGGGCACTGCGCTCTAAAAATGATATGGTCTTAAATTGAAAGTAAAATCGAACAAAAATTTTTGGCCGCGGCCATTTCCTTCAGAACGCCACCATAATGGAGTTGAAATTAATTGAAATTTCTACAAGACCAGGTGCCGCGGCTGCTTAACCCGTTACATGGCACGATATCTTCACCGTCGCACTTGCTCGACGCGATTAGGCAGTCACGCAGAGAACGAATTTTAGATAGTTGTCAGCCGATGTTATGAAGGAAATGTGTCTAAGTTTCGTTCTCTGCGTGACTGCCTTATCGCGTCGAGCAAGTGCGACGACGAAGACATCGTGCCATGTAACGGGTTAAGCAGCTGCGGCAGCTGGTCTTGTAGAAATTTTAGTAAATTGCATCTCCATTACGGTGGCGTTCTGAAGGAAATGGCTGCGGCCAAACATTTTTGTTCGTTTTTACCTTCAATTTGAGACCACATCATTTTTAGAGCGCAGTGCCCCTTTAAGAGGATTTGTCCTCTTTTTTCAATAAATTGAAAGTGTCCTCGAAGGACGCCTAAATGTCCTTTTCAGGGTTTTAATGACTCGAGTCACGATTTTTGGTGACTCGACTTGACTCGAATAATTTTCTCAAATGCGTAAAATGACTCGACTCAACTCGAGTCAATTTGTGTATTGACTCAACTTGTGCTCGAGTCATTGTGCATGACTCGAACCAATAAGTCATATGACTCGAGACTAGGACGACGAAGACAGACATTTCATTGTAACTTCGAAGAATAGTAAAGTCACCACGATATTGGTATTTCGTCTATCAGTTCTGATACTTGGAAAATAGGGCCCGAAACTATTATGACTGAGGCAAATTACGATATTATGAATGCGAGGCATTCTATATCACTCGAGCAGACTTGAAAAAAGTTGATTGAACTTGATTGAAGTCAAAACTGAACAGTGAACTCAATGACTTGGACTCGACCCTCTACTCACTGGCTTGACTCGGTGGTGAATTGACTCGAAAATGACACGACTTGACTCGAGTATAAACTCTAAAAGTGAGATGACTTGTAACTCGGAACATTGTGACTTGGTTACAACCCTGCTCTCTTTTTGGGGAATTTGTCCACTTTAACTCTGAAAAAGATAAAAATGCCACGAAAATTGCGACTCCGACGCAGCGAACGTCATAGGCTCGTAAAATATCGGGTAAATCGGGAGTCGAGTCAAAGTGATGACCCTTTTTTTTAGTCAACACAGTAACATCGGTCGAAAATTTTTCAAAATCATCAGTTTTCTTGTCCGGTGTTCGAGCTTTTAGAATTTATGAAAAGCGACCTCTTTGTAGGATCTCAACATATGGTAACCGTACCATATCACCCATAATCTTGTCACTTCATAATCAGTGATACTCGAATATTCGACTCGAAGCCTGATTCAGAATCTAATGTGTGTGGAACGCGATCCTGCCCAGCCCCAGTAACAACATCCACATGGGATGTTTGTTTTTGGGGTATTCATGGTGTTTTGTCGACTACTATGGTCATTTACACCAGGCCAATATTCTTCTTATTTTCCGTAACTGCCGACTTATAGCACGGCCTACCTCTAGGCTTTTTGTAAGACACCGCTGATGCGGATGAGGTGGCGAGGAGGAGCCTACGTAAACCTCCAACACTTAGGTATCGGCATTCGGAAGTCGGCCTCGGTCGGACTCGAACCCGCACCCATTGGTGTTGCAGCAGCGGATTATACCATTGCGCTATCTCGCCACCTCACATGGGATGTACATTGCTTTGTAAATATATCTTAAAATACGAGATATAAATGCTATTTCTGTTCAATATTATCACTACCCTCAAATTTCGACTAACCTCCGATCATGTCTCTGTTATTAGAAGCTCTGGACAAGGAATAGTACTCAGGCCTCGAGCCCAAGTCCATCCGGGAGTCGACCATCATAGGCGATTGCGACGACACACTCCTCCCAGCGCTGGTCGGGTGCATTCCCGACCGCGCGTTCACTTGTCTCCGCACCAACGGCGGACCAGTCGGTGGCGGCATCAACTGTTGAAGCGTCTGTTCCTGCCTGTTGGTTTCCATCATGTGACGATTGCTGTGTTGCTCTGCGTCGTAATGGCGAGACAGTTCTGAGTTGTGGTTACCGTGCGCGGATCTGTGGATCGCTTGCGGCATAGCGCCTAGGTGTTGCGTGAGGTGGTTGCTTTGCGGCGCGGGCGGTAGCGTGGATTTTTCCATCTTCACGTGGCGGTCTGCGAGAAGAGAAGTTCGTTTTATTTATTTACAAAGCGTTTAAAAGCGTAATGTCATGCACGAATATATTAACTCTTAGCGTATTATACTTTGCTAATTTTAAAAACTCACCCGTTGAATAGGCGTCTTGACGTACCGTTAACGGATGAATAGTCATGCAAGATACAAGATCCGGTTCATTTTTTCTCTGAAAAATGCATCCCAGTTACTATCCGTAGAATCAGCCTATATTGTAGAATGCGGTAGTGTGTTCATATGAATATAACCCAACATTGATCAGTAACAAAAGCTGCAACGTAAATGCAACAAATCGTAATCCAAACCTTTTTCATGTGAGCGTGTGACTTGATATGCTTCCGAAGCGATGAAGGATCGGTGTAGCGTTTGTTACAGCCTGGAATTTCGCATGCGTATGGTTTCTAAAAATACAACACTCTGTTACGTAGGCTATTTTACGTAATATGTAAATGAGTCGGAGAGGAGGAAAAATCCTCAAGTATATGTTGACGGCTTTACGTGGCGTCACAGTCCACAGACGTCGTCGTGAATATATATGAACTCTTATAGTTACTACTTCTACTTTCTCGTAGTTCTCTTGTAGGTTTTGCCTACTTGAACAGTATGCACATGCACAACTGAATCAAGTGGCATTTTAGAATATTTCTACTTGAAACTAATTACTTTTCACAATATGGATTTTGAATAGTTGAAAGTGTCATTCTAGCATAAGCTGGTAAGTAGCCACATATATGATCAACCGGAAAAATCACGCGATCCCTCGACCAAATATACTATTTTGAACTACATACTTGAGTTTGTCAGACCTGCAGAAACGCTGACTATACTTTGACTAACTCGGATAGAACCCGAGTGTCATGATGTCATCGTAGGCCCCGTGTCATCCAATATGGACACAATAACCACGTATGGGGAATTGTCATTTTGCGATTCAATTTTTATGAAATTCTCTGTGCATTGCGGCTATAACATGTGGCGCATCTTGCATATATATTTTTTAACATACTCGATCCTGATGGGTGCGCTGATGCTTTGCCCGGTCGGAAGAGTTGCTGAAAGCCTTTTCGCATCCGTCCTTGCCGCAAACGTACGGCCTCTCGCCGGTGTGCGACCTCATGTGGATTTTCAGGTTCTCCAGGCGCGAGAAAGCTTTTGTACATCCTTCGAACTAAGAAATACAATTTTTCCGATTGAGAGTGTGACGGATATGTCGGTTCAATTTGTTTTAATCATTAATTGTATTTTTATGAGAGGTAATCATGCGGTTTTATCAATTTCAATGATTCGAGTCGAGTCGCTTTTTACGAGTAGCAAAAATATACGCCTTCGCGCCAAGAGTAACATTTTATCAACTAAAAATTTAGCACGAAAAATTCATGGTATACAGAAATTGTAATCCTCTTTCCGCAATAGATGAGAGTATTTTTACCCTGTCGCAGTCATCCTCAACCTTATTGGATTTGCGGACAGGTAAAACTTCAATACAAGTGTTGCGGACCGGGGGACCTACAAAATTTAACCCAAAATGTAATTACGACAAATGTATGCAACTCAAAACTCAATGTTGGAGACTTCATTAATGCTGCCGTTCTGATATTAGACGATGTTATACTTGGCTCAATTGAAATTTCTGCAAGGCGAAGTCAAGCTGAGAACCGCTAATGATTGTTCGTTTTTTTAAGTAATGCTGTGCAGAAAATACGTTCCTAATTTCTAAATTTCTAAATAGCAATTTCTCCAATTAATGGTTCAGCGTCTAACTTTTCGCATTTTTTAATTGAGATATTGCATTCAAGTATATTTGGCGGACCGGCGTTTGAGGACCATTGCCCTAACGTCATTGTGACTGTTGACGTCATAGCAGATGATTTACTCGAATGCTCGACTAGAAATCGAATTACCGCGGTACTCGATTTCGCCCAGTTCAAATTGTAATTCACGGTAGCGATAATATTGAGGAAGCTACTTTTGAATACTCGCAAAGGAGATTATACTCTGAGTATTTCAAATATTTGATACACTCACAAAATGTGTATAAAGACCATGCAGGTTCACTAGGTCGGATGGGAGCGAATTTCAGTCGTGATGGAATTTTAACCAATTCGACAGTGTCAACTCCAACACCGATCTTTGCCACAGTATGCCAATATCGTTTTTTATTATCTCGTTACGATTTTACGGGGACCGCATATGCCGACAGGTCCTGTCGGCCCTGTGACGTATACGAATGACGATAACGACCGCATCCTGATTCATATTTAACAAGGAGTGAAATCAACTACGCATTTCAGACTGCCGACACTTCTCCCGTCCACGATATACGTCACGATATTCGAATAAGCTAAATCACAAATTTGATACCGCTGAAAGACAAGGATGAAAATAGTGATTTTATCGCTAACGAAATGAAAACATGATAATAACATACCGAACACTTGTTCGGCCTTTCACCCGAATGAACTCGCATGTGTATCACTAGCTTGTATCGCGCGTTGAATGGCTTGCATTTCCGCGGGCATCCGTTCCAGTAGCAGATGAATTCTTCGCCCTTGCGTTGGTCGATGTGATTCTTCTCGATGTGTTTCACTAGATCTTCCAATGTCTGCGCATGGGCAGAGATGCGAATTAGGCCGCGGTGTAAGCACGAAGGGCTGATTACGCAATGTAACACTAAATGAATCTTTATCGAATAAAGTGCCACGAAGATAATCTGTTCCGCATGTATAGGCTACATGATCGAACACTTCCTAATAGTGTGGCTAGTATACACCTACAGAAGGTATTTGGAAAATGTAACCAGACGGAACTATGTCGGTATGCCGGTACAGACCTTATTACTGAGTACACACTATTCGGAATATTATTGAATTCTTATTAGTCACCAAACTGATCTGATTTAGCTGGTAGTCAAGTTGGATTTCGTCTGATGCACAGACCATAGTAGTTAGCACTATCGACCCCACATACAACAACAACTTCGAGAGCTTGGTGAAACTTAAGATGTCTTCGATAATTTCAGAAATGGTCAAAGTATAGTCAACACTGCTACTCAAGTAGAAGTATAGAAGTAACGCCATAAGTTTCTACCCGATTACATGTCGCAGCGATACCTGATCCTTCAACGATGAAGCTTTTATATCTCGTGTAGCCTATCATGCCGTTGTCTGGCAATCGATTATTACATCCTCGATTATTACAGCAGAGGACTTCCAGGTTATGTAGCCATTCAGCTAATCTTAATAATTAGCTCTACTTCTACTCCGGGAATATCTATAACCCCGCAATGTGAAAGTAGCGATTCCCAGGACAAGTCAAATTACTTCAAGCGGATGCTTAAAATCAAAGCTTGAATAGCACTCAAGTAGGCTATGTTGTTTCAGTAGATAGATTCAGTCGAGGGGTCGCATACTTTTAGTGGAGGATGTATCTTCTGGACTAATGAAATGGACTGATGACACTATGCACGAAAACATATCCCGTTCTATTGATGCAGGGACTATTTCACGCCGTTCTTAAGACAATTTCAATCATAAAAATGCATGACGTAAGCTGATCCCAAAATTACTCAATAATTTTCCGAATCGAAAGAGTAAAATATAGAGAATTTGCATGAAAAATAATCAAGTAGGAATCCAGGTAGAGCCGTCAATTACACAGCATTATTTCTGTACTTTATCCTTGTAATGAAGTGACGTGATCTTCACTCTATCAAATATGCTGGACCTGATTTGTGAAACAGTAGGCCTATCTCGCCGGCTATCCGACAGTCATCCAGCATGTCCACATTCAAGTCAAAATACAAACCAATTCTATTGAATCAATACTAATTAACCTTCTAGTTTACCGGACCACGGTGTGGCATATCGATCTCGACTTCCGACACATGCCACCCCTTTTTGTCACCTGTCATTTTATATCATCTTCTTTTACTTTTCATTCAGTGTACTTGTACATGCCTCTCTTTTTACAGCGCCTAGGCCAGGTACTCAGGTTCTCCAAGTCGCTTCGACACCTTTCTATCTTTACTCGTATCGTAGTCTTGTGGTGTTTTGAAATGATGAAGTTGTTAGCAATAAATTGAATCTTGAATCTTGAAACGCTACTCTCTACTTTTATGTAATGGATGTGATGACGCAACATGGCTGGAGCAGGTTCTATATTTACTCAGAGGCGGTCAGTAATGAACTAACTTCTACATTTCCAGAGTACTCGAGTAACTAGTTGCACTACACTTTTATCGAAAATATTGCGTATTCATACCAAAGAGCTGTTCCACATGAAAACTGAACCTAAGTCAGAGTTCGGCCTATATATTGGTTATAAATCCTACGTGCGTATACGTGAATACCTTCCTACGTGCAAGTATAATTTGGATTACAATGCTGTGTTTGATTTATACCGTGGTGTAAGTCCGAGGTAGGTTCTGGTTTCGTGTAACACGGGTGTATATTCGCATCGATACTGCTGCTGTTTGTACTTGAGTAAAAATTTTCGACATTACTTCTAATTCTACTTCTACGTAAGTACCAACAATGACTGTTCACTGCCCAGTGCTCATGTTCACTCACATAGCACCTATTACGGTACTTTATTGTATTTAAGGTATAACGACGTCGACGTACCTTGAAAGCTTGATTGCAATTCACCCATCGACATATCGGTATTCCCGTCTCGCTAAGTAGCGCTGACGTGTGCTGTGCGTCTTTCTCGTCATGGTAACTCCCGCTCGCGTCGGAATTGTGAGGGATCGTTATGTGAGTCATCTGGTGCGGTTGAGACGTTGGCAATTGTACTGCCGTGTGTTCCATTTTGCCTGGACTGTAAGGAAACGGAGGCGGGTTGCTAGTCGGGGGGTAGTTCGCTTGGTAATTGTAATCTCTCTGTGAATGTTGATGACGCGGCAAGAAGCTCGGCGGTACTGTGTGAGAATGGACTGGGAATTCGTTATATCCTGAGGTATTCACCTCAGTTTTTACCATGTTAGGATTATAATTAGTGGGGTACTGTTCCTCGTAAAAGGAATTCTCGTGCGCGATATTGTCTTCATGACTGGCCACCACCAGCATAGACGGGGATTGCGACACGATGTGTGTTTGCTGAGTTTCTGGCGGGCCGTACCGATTAGTCCGACTGTACTGCT
>ATSW01048779.1:0-10746 GCA_000444245.1 Botryllus schlosseri | reverse complement strand
ACTGAAGACGGCATTCTCTTTACCTCTCAAAAACATGTTAATACTGCCACGAGAATAATTATTCTGGCCGTGAGGAAAATCTACCAACAAGCGCAGCAATATTCATCAATTCCGTGCAAATATTAATATTTTGCAAAAAGCCGTATCTTATACCCAAAAGAGCCATGTATGGCTCGCGAGCCATAGGTTGCCGACCACTGCTACATGGTGTGGAGCCAGCGAGAGTGAACGGCTCAATGCATTTGGGTAACGTCATACTTTTCATTTGACCAGGGGCGGGCAACATACGGCCCGCGAAGGGATTTTGACAGGCCCGCAGAGAGTTTTTACTCTGAAAGTGAAATTTCATTCTGAAAGTATTGACAAATTTTATGCGTCACGGAATGAATCTAAGTTTGCCAATCTGAGAAAGATGGACTTAAAGCTACTTGCTCTGTTGGGTTCAACCTACACTTTCAACGATGAACCAGTGTTGGGATGACTGGAGTCACCTTTTTCGTATGACTTGACTTGACTCGAGTCAAAATGTGCAATGACTTGAGATGACTTGTGGCTCGAAGGTAGTGACACGCATCTTTTTATGTTTTATTATTTATTTTTATATAATAAATAGAAACTTTCTTCTCCTGTAGCAAAGCGGTTACTGGCTGGAATTGAACCAAATTTTGTGTGTAGGCTTAAATTAGGTAACCTAACAACTTTATCAAGTAGCCAGTACGATTTGAGAAAAAAAGTCATTTTTGAAGAGCCCTATTCTACATGCTGTCTTTTCAAGAGACCAGTTCATAACACCTCCAAAGAGCCTCGCAACAGCGTGATACGAATTGGTAACTTACAAATTACATAATCAACATGTGAGATATAATCTGTATTTCAGAAGTACTGAATTCCGGTCCCCTGTGTATGCCATTTACTACACAGCACGCCACAGCAGTCAAATTCGACCACTTATATGGCCTTATTCCCAGAGGTGGTCAGTAACGAAGTACTTCTACTTTTTTGAAGTACTCAAGTAGTTTCCCTCTACTTCTGGTACTTACTCAAGTAGATCCATTTTTCGGTACTTCCACTTCTACTTCGCAATTTTTTGTAAACTACTTACTTTTCGCTATTTTCAGTTTGTCAAGTAGAAGTAGTTTAATCCACCCATAAGAAAGATAGCCTAAGGAATTTTGGAACGGTTTTCATGTAGTACCAACATTCAATTTTTATAAAAGTCATGTAATACCCAGAATTTTCGTTGCGCTTCGCGCATACTAGGTCTGGTGTGACGGATATGTTCCAACGAAAGTATCGCTGAATTTGATTTAGATACCGAGTTGCGTGGTTCCGTTCACACCGCATTGTCACCTGTATCAAATATTTCATCACAGTAAGTATGGCCCCTCATAACGTTTGAAACTCAAGTTTCGCAATCTATCAATTACCTATTATACTTAGCAGCCCATGACGTGTCCTAATCTGGAAAAATGGGCTTCTACTTTTTTAACGTTAGACCTGTTTTGGAAGACCACCGTTGAAACTTACTGGACAAAATACATTAATTATATATTTTCCGCTTCTTAGAAGTAGTATTTGTATGTTTCTTTCAATTACAAGTATTAGCCTATACGTTGAGTTCTAATTATAGTTTCAGTTCTTTTGTCTGGAGAACATCCATATTGAAGTATAAAAGCAAGTGTAGTAGTGCCTTATATTTTTCGAAAATAAAGCTATACACTATAGGGCATTTTTACGATCTGCCATATTTTTAATTATTGTATACTAATCGCGCAGAGTGTTAAAGCCGTAACCGACACAACGTCTCCGTATTGGTCTTCGACTGAACTAGGGGCCTTATAATATAGGGGAGGGAGCCATGCCATGATATTCTCTAAAACAGGGTGTTCGAGTAAACAAAGGATTAGCATCGCATTTCCATATCAATCCCATAATATGGACGACTGCTTATTCTGTCAAAAATTGACACCTCCTGGGATGAATCAATATGAATCAAGCTCTCTACACCTTCCGCATAGCTCCAGTTGCAGCTTTTGACAGTCAAGGCGAACGAATTACGATCGTTTTCACAACCACTTACTTACTTGAGTAGATTTAAAGTCAGTTAATTCCACTTCTACTTGAAGTAGTTTTAGGTGGCTTGTTGAAAAAGTACTTCTACTTATACTTGAGTAGATTTTTTCGTCTCTACTTCTACTTCTACTTGAGTAGTTTTCTCGACTACTTTGACCACCTCTGCTTATTCCCTAAAAACCCCTTACACTAGCTAACTAGCTTAGCAAATTACGGTTAAGAAGTAGAGTCCCTGTTCCAAATTCTTCATCAATCAGATGCCCCATACATGCAGCAACCTCGCGACCACGTTTATTCACGACCAAATCTTTACAGACTTACGGCACCAAATAGATTAACGATGCGTCGGAACATAAGAAAACAATCAATGACCACAAGTAATTAGTGGAAACGTAAAGTTAGTGGTAGTATTATTGAGATTGTACATGTACATGTAGCATAGCCTTTACAAAAGCTACGGTGGTAGGTCATTGGCTTTGCCGGCCACACACTAATGGCGCTAGAGAGCTGAAAATCTTAGAACACTTTTTTGGTATAGCTGTAAATCTTAACGCGTCTGATAAAATGTCACTTTATTTAACGAAGAGAGTGGCAAACAAAAATGTTGGAAGAGGCAAAGGCGGAAAATCTATGTAGCTTGGGAAATTAGGTGAAATAGACGGAGAAGACAGAAAACATGACTCTTTATTTTTATATGTCTGTAAAAGTTATGGCTTGCTTTTTTACTCTAGTTGGATTCCTGATTCCTCCGCGCTTTTTCAGGAGATTACGTCGTCTTTATGTCTGATACTCTGATTTAAAATCCACACTAAATATGTTGTTACATATCGTACCGGGTCTAGTTAAGGTTGAGGTTGCTGTTTCCAGCCTAGGCTTTGTGGTTAGGCTTGGCTTGAGACGAATTGCCTCACAATTAAAACACATTAGTCTACAAGAACCTTAACCAGAGCGGTGTTGGGATAAAATTCCTGTATCCTACGATTTTGAGTCATTTTAGGAGAGAGAGTGTCTTTTCAGGTTACGACATCTATACTTCAACTATATCTGCCCTAGAGTATAAAATAATCGTGCTGTTTCAACCCACAATCATGAAATTTGTGTGACGTGACATTTGTTGCAATGTAACTAGTGGGAGTTGACATCAAATTTGAACAATGTTCAATCTATTCAATTTCATGAGCCCGTGAGTGAGGTAGACTAGCCATATTGGCTTAACACGTCAGGTGTAGTGAAATCTCATATTCTCTTTTTCGAGATTGTTAGTAACAAAGTACTTCTACCTCAAGTTTTTGCCTAAAATGGTTTCCCAAATGTTTTATCGTTTAGACTACTGCTACTAACAATGTTCAGTTTTTTAGGCAAATCTATAGTGCAGACTGCAGAATACTTATATTGAAATCGCTATTTTTGTAGGCCCTACTTTCTGTACTTGAGTAGAAATTCATGACCTTAGTTCTATACTTCTACTTGAGTACAAATGATGACTATTTCGGTCACCTCTCAGTCTCTAACTATTTTTCTACATTGGCAAAATACAGCTATACCTTTAATTTTATCTTACGAATCAGATTTATGGTTGTGCAAATGCCTTCCGTACATAGTTTCGGATGTATAAATTGCCAGAAGTGTAAAATTAAAACCCTATATCTCCATATCTTTAGAAAGTTGTCGAATTGGCTAAATTTGATTCGATGTCAATGTGGTCAAAGGTCGCTGTGATCGGGAATATTGTAGTAATGTTAGTTCACTGACTGTGTTGTTTCTGCAGTGGTGATGAGTCAGTAGCCTACATATATTTCATGAGTGTTTGAGTAGACTAAAATTTCTTTAAAATGCCGATTTCTTAAACCAATGCTTGCAAATGTTACGATTATGATCAGGGTTGTAATGACTCGACTCTCAGCAATTGCTTAAAAATGAAAAATTACTAGACTCGACATGAGTCAATCTGTGTATTGACTCGACTTGTACTCAACTCATTGCGCATCACTCGAGAAATTCTCTATCGCCGGATTCGAGTCTTGTGTGTCAGGACTGATACTTGAAAAATAGGCGCAGAAACCTAATTTTATCTGTTTAAATAAACGTGTTTAGATCGAGAAAATCAGTAGGCTATATTATATGAGGCCTTCGATCGTCCACGGACATGTGGGTTGAATCTCAGGTTAGGGTTAGATTTATGGTTAGGTGTGACTTATGGCTGGGGTTAAGATATATATAGGGGTAATTACAGGATTGTGGTTAGGGTTAGGGTTAGTTTTAAGGTATTGAAGTCACATGCTAAAGTCACGCATGCTGAAGTGTCCCTTGAGGTGGGTGAGCCCGCCTTGAACTCAATAATGAACATTTCGTCATAGGCCTCTATGACTTGGACTCGGACTCCATTCTTAACATTATGACTCAGACTCAACCTGTCGCTCTCTGACTTAGATTTGGACTTGACTCGCTGGTGAAGTGAGAATGACTCGACTCGAGTTAAAACTATGAACGTAAAATTTACATGCGGCTCTGAACCTTGTGACTTGGTTACAATCCTGAATATGATTCCCTAGCTTTGAACTGGTGTTCCATTGGCGACCACTTGTCAAATGGTTATTCGGTTTTGCATGCACGCTTCATGAATAATGTATGAGAATTGTGACGTTACCGGAAGAATGCAGTACTTTCGAGATTAAGGAAGGTCAGTGTCACAGATTCCTTATGATCGATATACTCGTCTGTGACGCGACTTGAAAAATAATCCGTTATCACATCAGTATTCTTACCGTTTTGCAATCCATGTATCTTACAAATTCTTTACAAGATTGTTGTGGTGTGGAGATGAATTGTGTTTCAAGTTTAGTAGATCACATTTTTTTAGTCCAAACAGCAAAAGGGTCCAGTGATTTAATCTGCGGTTAATCTCTTACCAATAGATACAGTATGTTGGTTATTTTCTTGAAAATACATTTACTCAATGGTGTAATGTAGGTTCGAAGTTCTCTTTAATAGACTTGAATGTGGATTTCGGCCGAACAACACCGTAAATAGAGTTTAGTCATATTTCTTCTCTTTCACTTTATTTGGACCCTATTCTCAAAATATGTTCAACGGTATTTTAGAACAACCCATAAACTATCCTTGCTGGTGCCACAACATAGCCTAAGCAAATGTGGTCATGTTCAGTATCCCAAAAATTTTTAAAACACTAATTTCGTCGAATAGGTTTTCACATCTACTACCTACTCCACAAGTATCGTATTTAGCAGGATATAGTGTTTTTTCGCTACTTACCATGATAAGTTTAAAAAAATTGAAAAAAGAAGTTCAAAAAAGTTATATAAATTGTCTAGTGCATTGGTCGCAAACCTATGGTCTGCAAAATGTTGGGAGACTTTTTTAAGTTGTGTGAAGGTTCATCGGTATAGTGGCCAAGATCACCATAAAATTCTAACAAGATAATCGCATTCAATTGAAACTTTGTGTTACTGCACCACTGGAGAATGGACACTCTTTAGTGTCCTCGTAGTGTATGAGCTGCATTCAATTTTAAATGTTGAGCATTTGTGTTTTTTGAAGAATGGTACGTAAGATAAAGTTCATTTAACATCTCACCTGCATAGCGATGAAGGGGTCACTAGGCCTATACCGTTTTTTTGTTGAATACTGTCGTGTTTATTTGATGATAAATGCAACAGACTCATTCAGCAGCAGCACAACAGATAAGTCTAGTTAGACTAATTACAGTGAAATGTAATCTAATTTCTGGGCTTGCTAAAAATGCAGCAGGAGAATTGTATAGTGCGATGTGAGGCACAGCAAGCTTGGTGTACATACATTTTCCATTGTCATACTTTTGAGGATGAACTCCGATTTGGTATGAACCAAACAAGATTTTTGCTGTATTTCTTTCAACTCCAAAATTTATTCTATTTTCAAGTTCTTCGCAAATTCAGGTATTCTGATTTTAACCTAATTTGGGTAAGGAGAAATTTTTTCTAATTGTCCAACTCATAAGACAGTAGTGATTTATTCTGGTGAGATTTAATTCTAACCACGACACTCCTTTTCCCATAGGAAATGCAGTGATTCACTGTAATGGGAGTGATGGAAAACTCTATATGTAAATTAAATTTAGCCTGTTTTAACTCGTGACTCCACTGCATTCCATTACCAATTGGCAACATTGCAGTGTCACATATGTTTATAGAAGACCGTGCAATTCTGAACGCCTCCTTAGATGACAATAGATAGCGAAATGGTAGCGCCTGAGGCGATGATTTGTTGGCTTGATTCCACACAGGATATGTCTCAATTTCACCTTCTTCTCTACTAATGCTGACTTGAAGAATATTGCTTCATATACAATCTGCCATTTTGCATCATAAGGGAGTAAAAATATTCATTCATTTCAATTTACAGTCCAGTAGGTCATTTCATTTCTAGGGAGGCTGGATACAAGATCTCACAGTCTTCAATCGAAGGGAGTCATTGATTTTATTTATGAAGCATCTTCAAAAAGCCAATTTCCAAGTCCCAATAAGATAGAAATTGATTAACTTGCATTCAATTAGAGAGATGGGAATTATATGAATTGAATACTCCCACAAGGTTCGAGAAATCTGCAAATTTCCCAAGTAATATTTCATCAGAAAAGCTATCTCCTCTGTCTGCTGCTCGAAATTGCTATAAAGGCCGTGTATTGTGTCTGTGTGGTGTTATTGCAATGACATTTTTACTTATCTTCAACTTTTACTCCATACCGAATTGAGAATGAGGGTGTTTAACAAATATCGTTAATCTGATGGTAATATATTTCTTCAATTACATTCGTTCAAAGAAGTAAAATCATCATTCATAGGATATAGCCTACTATTTTGCTGGTATGCTTTTATTTTTCGGTGAGATGTGATGTGTCATTACGTCGTGTTACTAAATTTAGTGCTGGGTCTGGCTGGAGATATTTAGGACAAGGGACTTTTGAAATTAAATTGTCTGAAATTTCAACTGTACGGAAGTAATCAGTTAATCGCAGCTATCAGCACAAATTACTGATAGTCAGCTGTGGAGACAGCTATTCTTTATTGATTCATATTTATATTTGATGAAAATGTAAGTGCTGAGTGTGTTGGTAGTTGAAATCTTGTCATTAACAAGCCTGTCCACAGTGTCCAGCCTTGACATTTTGAAGAAAATATTACAGTAGTTAACACCTATGTGCTGCCACCGATCTCAAAGTTTTATCACGACCGTATGTAGATCGAGTCCCGGTATCGATCGCGTCCAAGATTAACTCGATAATACTGATTGAAATATTGATTGTAGGATTCGGACAGTCCCTTGAGAACATCAAACTTTTTGCCAAACCATGCATGTGGCAATACGGCTTATGAGCTATAATGTGGAATAATCAGGTTCTGGCTACTTGCAGACCTCTTTTTTTTAGTCAGAAAGTGAGGCTCAGACTTGAAATCTTCAGCTTTTCCCGATTTGATTAGAATTAGCAGTATAGCTACACACTTTTTTCCAAATTACATTACAATTTGAATTATAGCTGCGCATTTTTTTCCAAATTAGATTAGGATTAGAATTCTAGCTACTTATAAGCAGGAGAATAGCAAATGTCTGTAGTACAGCAAGCTTGGGTCCTTTTGCACTATACAGTTCTCCTTTAGAGCTTCTTGGAGGTACAGAACTTCAATATACAATTGATTAGTATATTCATATTGAAATTTTCGGCTGACACTCATCAGGGGTAATCGTCAGCAACTAGTAGAGAATTTCGAATTCCAATTTCCGATTTCCAATTCTCTACTAGTTGACGATTACCCCTGACGAGTGTCAGCCGAAAATATTTGGTTTTATTTCAATATGAATATAGCCTACTATTCAGTTCTCCTGTAGCATTTTCAGGAAAACCAGGAATCAGATTAAAATTGAAATGAGGGGAAGAAAGAATTTCACAAATTAGATTAGAATATCTAGTCGTTTGAGTGCGATTCCAGGACATAGACCGGGTCAGATCATGTCAAGTGATCCAGAAAAATTTCAATTTATGCCCCCACCATCTCAGATTATCATGGAAATTGGTATGCTTAGAAAACTTTTCTTTCTGAATTCAGAAAAACAAATTTTATGAAAATCGGTCAAGTAATACTGAAGATGTGGCCGTTCAAAAATTGCTGTTTTTGTGATCGCTCAAGCGGAAAAAATGTCAGAAATTTACACATGTAATTGAAATCTGCTATATTTTGGTCAAATTAGGGTTGTTGAGAGTGACACTTTCACACTTGTTCATTTACATCCTACTTGATACTTTGCCCCCTTCTTTGACACCTGGGGTTGCATTGTCTGACCTTTAACCCCGCGAATCTGTTAATGTCTTCAAAAATCACTCATGTGTGACGCCATTTTTAATTGCAAATATCTTTTGGCTAAGACGTGGTGTCATCAAGTATAAGGTGTCATTGGAAAGCTCTTGGCAAGGACTTTCAAAATCAAAAATAACATTCCTCGCTAAAGAACCATTACACACCGTAAGAGTGCAATGAAACTAACCTGCAAATAGCATGTTTTAATGAAAAATTCTCACATTGCGTACTTATAGAACAAACCGATTTTCAAATATTGAAGGAATTTTTGCTGCACAGTTTGTGGTGAATACACAAAATACTTCATAAACATATAAGAATTCCAAATTAACACAATGATGAGATACAATATTTTTTGTGTCTACACAATAGATTTGAGTGACAATCAGCACTAAGCATGACAATAAACATCAATGTCCTGTGGGTTTTGTAGTTTTTATATTGTGCAGCGATGATTACTTTTCACACATCAGATACATTTATCTTTTATGATATTTTTCCCAACCTCGATCCACTTTCACTTTTGATTCTTTTGACAGTTCATACTGTCCCCGACTATTGACTAAAGAAGGAACGTCTACTGTGCACAAAATGTGCTGGAATGGTGTCCAACAACAGTCTTTATTTTGTGGCCAGTGAAAAAACAGAGATGGACCTTTACGGTGCATGAAGTTAACCAAAGCATCGTTGTTTAGCTTATCCAACTCTATGACCATGCCAATGTACCACTTTTTGTCATAAACCGCGCATACAAATTGGTTTTGAATAATTTCACTTTGAAGGATGTGTTCTTGGTTTTCAGAGTCTTCATTCAATTCAACTTCCAACGCATAGTGCTCATCTTGGCTGACACGTTTTGCTCCTAGCTTTGTTGATGACAATGGCCTAAAATGATGAAAGGCTCGAGTACCTTTGACTGTGGCTGCGAGCTGAAATCGAGTTTCCAGAAAAGATTTTGTAGCATCCAATTCGTCTTTGAGCAAATTTATAAATTTTATTTTTTGAAGATTTGGCACGCAATAAGACATCATTCCTTCCACATTCAAAATCTGATCATTCAGTGGGCGTCTCAGACTTTCCATTGCTGTAGCTCTTTTGACAGTGCCACCAACTCCATCACATGGCGATTTACCATGGCTGGTGGCAAAAAAGGACCAAGCGGCGTCCACTTTAAAGTCATCATTGTGCTTGCACAAATTGTAAAAAGATTTTCTGTTTTTGTACTGCGCAGCACAACCATCGCTAAAATATTCAATATTGTCCAAATCGGGAATTGTTGCTTTGAGAACTTGAATTGTTTTACGCTGAATCAAATAAACCATGACTGCATCATGCAACAACTCTTCGGATAGAAAACAGAGACTAAAATGCAAAATTTCATTGCTTGCAGACTTGTAGTAGCAAACTACTGGGTGCACAGTGCAACTTCGGTGGGTCCAATGATACCCCTGAGCTTCATCCTGAATGTGGAAAGAGTAATTTTCTGCAAAATCCATTAATACAAGAGCTGTTTGATGATCCATATCTTGTTTACGTTTTTTCAAATATAAAGACTGTGAATGCGAAATGTGATGATGTGGTGCTAAATTCGCAAGCCTTTTCAATAATAATTGAATAAACTCAGTTACTGATAAGGTTTGAGTTATAAGATCAGTTCGGTCAACTGACACCCACTGTTTGAAAGAAATTGGTTCATCCACATCTTCAAATTTTGAGTTGAGTAATTCCTGAACTGGTTCAAATCCGGGACAGTTCGAACAACGCTGCAGCATGCAGTCTCTGTTTTCAATATTGCAGACTGACAATTGAAGCAAATCTTTAAGTTTCTTCAATGTGGGCAGCATGCAACATAAGAACAACGTTTTGATGTATGGTGCAGACACATACTGCATGTGTTCCAGATGATCCTGCACTAACACACCATTTTGGCCTCAATTCACAAAATTTAGTGAATCCAATCTTCACATGCGGGTTTTGCTGTTTAAACAAGGTATACAATTCTTTCAGAGTACACAAAAGTAGACGTTTTTGTTTATACACCTTCTTTTTAATGCTAACTCGGTCTTTCATCCCTGGCATCAACCTGCTGTGTTCGTTGTTTTCAAAAAACTTCACAACTGTTTCAATTGTTTCATCTGAAAGCATCTTCCCTTTTCGTGGTGGTGGTAAAGAAAAAACTCCATTGTCTTTTCGTTGCTCTTTCGCATGTCTCACTAACCTTTCACTTACTCCAAAAATTTCCGAGATTTTCTTTCTTGGCCAATTTTCTGGAGCCATTGTTAAGACTTGAATTTTTTGAGCTCTTGTTGAATTAGGGCTACTG
>ATSW01048580.1:0-12474 GCA_000444245.1 Botryllus schlosseri | reverse complement strand
TTAATAACGCTGGTATTTCAGACTTCCGCGTTTCGCGCTTCTAGGGTAGCATGGAAGGGTGGTGCAAGACTAAGAAAGCCGCATAAAGATGTGTCGGTATTGTCCACCATGCGCATCATGCACTCATGGTATGCATATGCAGTATGCACAGAATGCCGCAAAAACATCAATGGCAAAGATAAACTACGTCCTTACGTCCCCATTCTCTATATTTGCGAACAACTCTTATGCTTTTGATTGATCATTGATTTGTCGGCGTAAAGTCAATATCAGAAAGCGTTATTTCAATAGTTTCGAACTCGAAGCTAGAAAAAGCGATAGTAGTTCCAGAAAACGGGTATATACGATACTGCTTCGCCTCCATTTATTAAACGGAAACCATGTTTTGGGATCCGGAAAAGATGAGGACACTTTTTATAAATCACAAAATTTATATCGGACGAGAAAACGGGTAATTTGAAAATCTTTGGGGGAAACGCTGTTGCGTTAGTTATGCCTGTACAATCTCATGGCTGTCGAAGCTATAAAGGAGGACGATTGCCAAAAAGAAAGACATTTGGACGTCATCGGAGGATATTTTCGATTTCTTGAAAAATAAGGACAAATCCTCTTGAAGGAGGGCGCATGGTAAACCTGAGTAGTTTAACGTGCTTTGTTCGCTGGCACGCTCTTTTAGGTCCGTATAGATAACGTTGACACGTTAGAGCAACTCAGTGGTTTTCAGCCAGCGTTTCATGAAACGCTAGGGTTTCCGTGAGCCAGTCTCAGGGGTTCCTTGGGGTCAATTGAGACACGCACTCTACTCATATATGGCAATCATTGGTTGCAGACAATTAGGCCCGATCGGTAGCTGAATTGCAACTGTTTCAATTAGGTTGAGTGCGGTAGCGTATACAGTGAAGTCCATCGGAATGGCAATTCCATCCCCAGTATTAATAAGCTTGTTTGTAAGTAATCAATTGATATCTCGTCATCGGCGGTATCACTCTACTAGGTGAAGCCTCGCATTTCTGAATTGGTATCTGAAAGGGATCAACAGAAATCACACAGATTTGCAGTAGATATTTATTATTGAGAATTATATGTTTTGTTCTTTTAACACTCCGTTGCTGCACTGCTCAGAAGTTATTGCAGTTGAAAGTTAGGGATTTGCAAAAATAGCATTTTTTATGGTGGGTAATCCCGCAATTATTGACGAAAAACCCAATAACTTTGCCTCTACGGGTTGGGCTTGCGTCAAATTTCTTTTGCATCGTTTTTGTAGACAACTTAACAATTTCATGGGGTTGACAATTAATACAAAAATTTCAATCGGCTCTGCCGCGGCTTCGGTTGGTTGGAAGAGATCAAAATTTGGTGTGCAGCATTTTTTTAAGCAACCTAACAATTTAATCACGGAATCTAAAAAAAAGTTATTTTTGAGCAACCCCTGCGTTCGATTTTTGTTTTTGTAACTCACCGAAGTTGTGGGTTTCCGCGAAGGCTTGTATATGGGCGTAAGTGTTACGCAGGATATAGTAAATGTTAAGAACAACTGGCGTAACTATTGAAAGAACTAGAACCACGACTACGCTTGCCGGATGGTGACTAAAATCGACTGCCGAGACACAGCTCACTAACTAGAAGACGTAAAGTACCGGCAGGTTCAGCGAGGGCAATCAAATAAAATCAAGTAATTGGTGATTCTCGCGAATGGTACACTGCAGTAGAAAGCAACTAGGATGAGATAGTGGGTAGCATATAGCTAACAATGCGTCAGCATTTCATGGTCATCGGGGATTGCAGACGATGATTAAGTTGCCGTAGGCCCTGCGGATTGTTCTGAAAATCAGTCGAACAGTTTAGACCTATGTTAGACATTTCACATTTGGTAACGCTATAGTGTCACGTTTCAACTTTATTATACAACAATTACTGCGCGTGTGAATAGAGAAAAAAATCATGGAAATAATGTGTGAATAATATAGTATTATACTATTTCTGTCAGTCCGCACTTCTATGTCGTCTTTTGGGAAGTAAAGTGTCAATTTTTACCGCTGTTTACGTACTCTTGTTTCGCGTCCGTCGATTTATACCGAACTTTCACAGCCTAATTTTACAACAATGTGGTGTTAGGGTTGTGATTTTGTACACGAATTAGTCTTTATAGGTATTTTAGCGTGACTTATTAATTCAGAATTGTGAAGGCCATTCAATCAAGGTAGTTCATACTCGAGTGTCGGTAATAGCAGGTAGCCATGCAGTGTATAGACTAAGTCACGGGCCGCAACTGTGTGTCCGTCAGGGCAGGCAGGTAAAACAGTGCCCCGCCTGCAGAGGGTCACGGTAAAATTGTGAAAATCTACAAATATTATATTGGTATTTTTCGACCTATGATTGTTCATGAACGAGTAAGTTTGAACATTTACACGTGATTTCCAATACGCAGTTTGCATATTTACTGTAAAAAAGATAAGACGAAAGGAGAGGTGAGGCACATTCGAGCCGAGCCACATCTATGATAGCGCAATTCATCATAAACGGCTCAGAATTAATAATTATTGGTATTGATGAAATGCCGAAGATCAACATATTAATATTGTCAGAGCAACAAAACCATTCAAAAATCGTCAAGGAATGTGAAATTTGACTTTGCTACCATGACAGTGACAGCTCAGTTAAACAATACAAGGTGAAGCACAAATTAACATGCCTCACGGATTGTCGGCGAACAATCCGACAATCGCAGTGTCGTGAAACAATTCGCTATCGGCTTATTCGGGAACCGATAATTTGCGACGGCCAACATGTCGTGCGGAGAAAATACGTTCTCGTGCTGATATGTATGCAACTGCAATAATTAACGGGATGACATGCATATTCCATATCTACCATCAATCTTACTTACCGTGAGTGTGAAGAATGCTGAAGAGATATGAAATATCATGTGTTCAATTGAATAAGCTACCCCTTGTTGTTTACATATCTGTACATCTGACTGTAAGGAAGGGGTCGCCAACGCGAGACGGGTCGCGGACCACATTTCGAATTTCATATAGGCCACGGGCTGCATGAATTCAATGAATGTACTGTATTGTATTAATGGGCACGGCACAGTGGAAGCATATCGCATTTCCAGACACAAATTTCGTTGCGGTCTTTGATATCTTGCGTTCTCATGAGCGTCTTTCAGTCTCTCTCGCCGTCATTCTTCAGACGTCATTCTTTCAATGCACCGCGGTTGCAGAGAGGTCGGCGATGGAGAGCCCAGATAAACCTCCAGCACGTAAAATTAGGTCGGAGCCGGTATTCAAAACCACTTCCATTAGTGTCTTGACGCTAGGGTTCAACCAACTGCGCCACGCGCTTCCGCGATCCTACGGAGGTCAAAATAGTCCACACAGTTCAGCAATTACGTTTTTGAACCTTTATAACGTCAGTACAAAACTGCGCTCTCTAACATTGGCGACGGGCATAGTACGAAAAACTAATTAATATTGTACTTATATACGTGAGAAATCCAAATACAACAAAATGATATCATGATCATCACTTTCATTGTAGGCCTATTTTGAAGTATGAGCTGCACACGATACCTGACAATATTTTTCAGCGACTCAAGAGTCGATATTGGGGTTAGCTAGACACGGTACTTGCTGGAAAACTATCTCCCCGTGAAGCTGGATCTTACGAGCATCCCAAGTCGCTTTCCAAGCGTCTGGGCCATTGAACGTCAAGGTAATAGGCCCATTGCCCACTCATGTCAACTATTTTTTTGTGGTGTATTGAACTGATAAAATTGCTAATAATAAACCAATTCTCCCATATTATCTTCGCCGAAGGCGTATCAGCTAGTGAGGAATAGTGGCTTACGAAATCTCAAATCAGGTTGCGGGCTGCAAAATATGACTTCGCGGGCCGCGTGTTGATGACCCTGCTGTAAACGGTCAGTGACTCACTGACCGTTACTCTCAACGCACATTACTGTTCCGTACGAACAATATAAATCGAAAAGGGCACTTCAACGTGAAGTAACTGCATCATCCAAAATTTATTTTAGAACTACCAATCCACAAAATCAGAATGATAAACCAAAATATATAGCTGAATCTTAGTTTTGTACATCAACGCAGTGATGACTAGGGCGATTTTTTTACCTAAAGATGAAAGATTTTGACCCATTATCAAAATTTTGACATTTTTTTTGCCGTAGAAATCTTCATTTTAACAAAATTTTGACCTCGCGTATGCAAATTAGTTGTTTTCCCACAAATTGCTGGAATTGTACTACTTCTCTTCATATCTGGTTGAAACTGTCTGTCCTTATAGGAAGTAGTTTGGCCTGAAAAAACATTTCCATTACTTTCCTACCAAGTAGTTTGCCAAGAATGGAGAAAGAACGTTCAAAGTCAGCAGTTTTTTGCTGGCAACACTGAAGTTGTGCGTACAGTAGGACACTGCTGGTGACACACCGTGTTGCTTCATTCTGACAATGTTGTCTACATCACAATTTTTCATCTTGCGCTTCTTGATAGAAGAACCGATCGATGCCCGCGCAGTCTTGCTTTAGTTAGGATATTGTGGATTTGCGGTGCGTTAGACATAACACCATGTCATCCTATTCGTTTCTTTTGACCGTTCATGCACCGAATGTAAACGTGGAATGGCAATGACCGATTTTGCAGCTTCGTTCCACTTCGCTGAGGCTGGGGACTGGCTGGATTCGCGTCTGCAACTGTATGATTTCTGGCATTCCAAAAGATATCATACAGAGCGCAGAATTTACTGAAATTGGTATTGAGCGGAAGCTACAGAGGGGGTTTACTGCCCAGCTATCTAAAAGCAATATAATTTATAATTTTATAGCTGGCGACCCCAGCGCTCAAATAAATAAAGTCGATCTTATTCGAAATCTTCTGTCACATTGATTCCGGCTCAGCTCGCTTTGTCCAAGGTTTTCAACTTCTGGTAACAAATCAGATGAAGCAAGAATCAGACGATATACTAAATGTGCGTTGGAATACGTGATCTTAGCTTGCTCTTCGTGAATTTCATTGCTGAAAAATATTGTTCAGATGCGTACGCGCTACCAAAAGTCGATGCCATTTCTTTTGCATTGTTGGTCAAGCTGGGATAAAGACCCACTTCAATAACGGACTCTTTGTCAAAGTCGTGCAGCGATATGCTCTTTGTATCAAATTTGTCATTCAATTCAACTGCATCGCATTTCAAAAGGGCCCATTTGAAATTTTCAGGCAATGCTATTGGCGTTCACGTTAAACGGAGTACTGAGCAATAGTCAGAATTTATTTTGTACAGAACGAATGTCGTAAAAGCGGGTGGCTATTCAGTAATTAAATTTCCTATCACAGTTACAAATGTATAGTGCTGGTACTAGGTTTACTCTCCTCCAGTATAGGAAAGTGAGCATAAGTTTCTTTTTACCGTTGTTATTCCCAGAGTCGCAGTTCTGTTTCGAATGCGCCTCAACATCTCATGTATTCAGTTATTTCCCCATGAAGTTGCAAATTCAATTTGTTTAGATGTGTCGTTTAATGTACTACGAAAGCAAGATTAGATACCCATTTCGATGACAAGATTATGAGTCGGCGATGTTTGTATTTTCAAGGAAAGTTGCTAATTCGTTTCTCAGTTCATACATTCGTGCGAGCATAGCTGCTCGACTTAATGCGCGAACATGGCAGATATATAGGACATCGCCATATTGATTCTCTGCTTCTAGTAATATATGGGGTAGGCTATCTGTCGGTGATTAAGTTTGTGAGACCAAAATCAGCTTTCGCCACTGTGTCCAAAACACTATTCAGGTTTGTTGTCTTGGCATACAATGTCCTCTGGTGAATTAAACTGCAGATGACTAACCTATGCGGAGGATAGTTATATAATGAAACGGAAAGTTTGAGATTTTGTCATTGCGTTTTTGAAGCAAAGGAACGGAACCTTTATTGTCGCACCCGATCAGAGTGGCAAACCCTTAAAAAAGTATGGTATACCTTTGGTTGCGTGATACACCCGCTTAATAAGCACTGGTCTAGTACTCTACAGATATTCTATATCTCCTACTTTTACTACGAGATAGGCTACTAGTCAACCGCCTTCGCACCAGTTTTATGGCATAAGTATAGACTAATACGACGTAATGATACTTATATCGCAGCAATGCCGCATTCTTTCCAAGCAGTGCGGCACTGCAGATTGGAACTCACTACGAAACGGCGGGCCGTATTCTTGTGGTAACTAACTATACTTGGTCGCGGGCCGGACGATTTCGCTTGGCGGGCCGGATCCGGCCCGCGGGCCGTAGGTTGCCGACCCTTGAGTTATAACAATCCCTATTTTCAGACTTTGCAGGCTATTTCGGGATGGTTCCACTGCGCTGATGATATTTTAATGTATATTCTCGGAATCAACGCTACAGTAGCTTGCGAATAAGATCAACTTTATTCAATTTGATCGCTCGGGTCGCCGGTAGAGCTGGGCAAAATCGAGTACCTGAGTGATTCGATTCTGAATCACGTATTATGCTTCGAGTCAGGTCGAGTATCACTCATAATGACGTCACAACAGACTGTACTACGTCAAAGTTTAAATATGTACCTTTTATGCCACCGCAAAGAACATAATGCCTGTTATCCTTCACATTAAAGATACTTGGGTATTTTTTCGACCATACCGATTTCATTACAATGTTGTGGGAGGACCATGACTTGAGAAATGTATTATTTCCAGTAACGTTCGTAGCTTTGAGCTGTCTCGTATGCTGCGACACGGCCAATCAAGGTTTCGAGGTTCATGTGTAAAATAGTATCAAAACTCGAATTCTCGTTAGTAAATTAACTTTCAGTTGCGAGGAGCGTATAATTTCAGTACTCGAAAATATCGTAGTTTTATACTCGACTCGAATCATTAAAATTAATAGTAGATTCAGATTCGAGTACTCGAATCATTGTGCTCAGCCCTAGTCGCCAGTTATATAGGATGAGCGATTATTTTGCTGAGCATTGCGTTGCAGAACTGAAAATAACTATATGGGCAAGCAACCGTGAAGACGAGAGTTGCGTATCTATCCGTAGGTTAGTTATCTATATAAAACAAGAGCGATTACATCGGATTGACGACGCAAAACGGGTATGTTTTGTTTATCAACAATGCGATCTCATTCAACTATTACAATCCACCGCACATAAACACTGCATTAGCACGATAAGATAATTTCTAAAGCAACTTTTTTTCTTTTGTAACAGTGCCGCAAGCGGTTTATAATTAATTATTCCAGATTTTCAGTGCGCCACAAGATGAAAACGTTTAGGATCTAGTGACGTAACTATGAATCACGTTGCTCCTCGGAAATCATTAGCCTATGTTCAAGGGATAGGAAACTTCGGTTTACAAGTGACGTTGTTGTGATCGTAGAAGAGAATTGAGTATAATATTCGTAGGTGGTACACTCTCCCCAACATATTAATTTCAATGAATCGCGTCAACCACCCCAAATAACTCTGGTTAGTCGAAGTTTTCGACATCCAGGTAATTTGACACCCGATGCATCGCGACCCAAATCTCCGACTGACGATTGTATGCTATTACCTCACTGGCATTTGTAATATTTCCGCCAAACGTCGCTATACTCTGTAATATCATTTCCGAATGCGTTTAGTTACGCGTGGTATCGTAAAGGTCAGTCTCTCACAGGTGACGCAGGTCTTCTTGGCTGATCAACAGCTTGTATTCTCCACCCTCGGGTTTCATTTGCGTAATCGGAATTTCAGCAGAAGTGGATCGCTGCATGCCGATTCTCACTTGGTGTGATTATAATTGCTATGTTGTGTAACTATCAGGTGATCATTAGCATTAGTGCGTTAATGCTGTTTTATGATTGTGATGATTTCAACTCTTTCAGCTACTGCGGAGCAGACGTGGATAATAAATCAATGGCTCGCGAGCCGGGCTCTCACTGAAATAGAAGTTAGCAGTTATCAAGTAGTAATTATCATCACGAATCAGAAACCGTTATCACTTTCTATATCATTTATATAGAGAAAAATACATGAGTCGCCGTATTTTCTTATCAAGTATAGCAACTTTTATCACGAATCAGAAACCATTATCACTTTCTATATGGTTCATCAAGAGAAACATACATGAATGGCCGTATTTTCACGGTATACAGGGCATTTCATTGTGGGGTATTTATATAACTGGAGGAAGGGTGCAGGCTGTATATGCTTGGGAGTCGGGACACGCGCAAGTTATGTGCTAGCAAACTTAACGTTTGTTTGTTCAACAATGACAATGACATATCTTCGGATTTGGTTACAACAGCAGTAAGAGTCAGAAAGGGCGCACCACGTTAGGGTGGAACATACCTATCGACTGAGAAAAATATGTAAATTAAGAAGTTTCCAAGAGATATTACTATGTAGCTATTTCGAGAAGTCTAATATAATTATCATTCCATTAGAATTAAGATCTGCTATCGCGACTGTTACTGAAATGTCGTAGTGTTTTACATTAATCAGTCCGCTCGTTAGTCAAAGCCAGGGCCGTGACCCAAACCCCCAATTGGGGAAAGGCGAGATCGAAGGGGGCCCAAAATTATTCCGCAAATCAACCTCAATTATAGAGTAATTTGTGGGGAATCGATACAACATCAATAATTTCTTCGCGCTTCGCATCATTTATAAAAAGAACGTACATTTCTGTACCGGTCATTACCGCTCCACGACACACCAAGACTTAATGAAGTTTCGACCAACATGCAAACTCGCGAAGTGTGTTACCAAATAAAACCTTGGCCAAATATTACCACCGCATGTTGGCTGAAAGCATGCTCCATATGGGCCTAGATGGCCTGCGTGAAACAGTCCTGTGCTTGCTATTCGTAGAAACCACCGCTCTCAGATCTACGGGTAAGTCTCATCACGTTGGCTGTGAGAGGATGAAAAATTTATTGCAATACATGCAATTACCAATATGATTGGTAATTGGCGCATAGGCTGACTACAGAAAAGGCGGTACTTGTGTACTGGTAAAATCAGACATGACCAACGACCTGATCGTTACGGCAACACTATAGAATGGAATTTGGAACTATTGGAAATTCAGTTTAAAGTGGATTCGCACCAATAGCAGCATGTATCGATCTCACCGCCACACCATGAAACTAACGTCACAGTTGATTGGCATTAGTGTATGCCTCATTAGGAATTACAATTGAAAATAGGGCTAATACGGCTCCTTCAACGAAAAAGGTTCCTAACTCCTGCTGTAGACAAAATGATATGTTCCCGACTTGGGTAAAACAGCAACATTGACTAAATAAATGTTGAGGTGTTTCCGCCATCCTTCCACAATCACAAGAAAATGCTTCATTATTTCAACTGCACGTCGTTAAGCAGGCTAGGTGTCTACCTTGCAAGAAGCACAATCATTCATGTTATGATATGAAGGCGGGAAAATGAACCTCACCGGAGACGTTTATTTGTATATTACAGTTGTTTTGTGTAGACATAGACAAATACGGAGTTAAAGATTTCTCTCGGCACATGATGTCAGTACCGGGAAGTAAAATCGTTTCATCATCTGGATGTTATCAGACTTACAACATCAAAATCAAAGTGAGTAGACAGTCGTGAGCGTGGTGTGACCACAGGATCAATGTTCTATGGTGGCAAATTTTTCTATCAATAATGGCACATGCCGTCACAGATTCATTGCGTTGCGATAAGCAAATATTTGTATTTCTACATTAAAACCCAAAATTCGGATACTATGGGATTGACCAGTAGCCTACGACGCCTGTCCAGACCAGTCAGACTTGGAAGTGTCATCGCCATCAGCTTCCGATTTGCCGTTCAAGTCGATTCCAAGAGGAAATATATTTCAACCTGGCCCGGCACGACTTCGAGCTCTGAAAATATATGTGATATACAGTGCCAGCAATATAATCATATTCATGAACATTGAACAGTTTCCTGTTTTGCTTTTTCCATAACAGACTTGCAAGCATTATAGAAAAGGTTCCACCGATTCCACAGTCTACATCCAGCTTTACGGTGACAACGGAAAGTCCACTTCGCGTCACAAGCTCGACAATCTATGGCGGGACGACTTCGAGAAAGGACGGACAGACAAGTTTAAAATTAAAGATCTGGATGTCGGCAGGATTCTTTACATCAAACTAGGTTTGTGTGGATGTGATAACGGGAACCCCGTTATGCGATTGTCCGAGAAGCAAGCGGATATCTGGATTCGTCTTAAAGCACCCATATGGTATTAACATTCAATTGGACTGTTGTATATTATTTTTACCAGCTTTGAAGCACACGCTCAAAGAAGACAGCTGGGCCTGCGATAATGTTATCATTGAATATGGCGGATACAATGATGAGTTTCCAGTGTATGACTGGGTGTTCCACGAAATCGACGTAATCAGAGGCGACGGTATGATACGCTTACATATAAAAGTCGGTGTACGGGGAATAAGGCCGTTTTTTTGGTTCGATCATTAAAACTCTATGTACAGACTCCATTTTCCATCGGCTATCAAATATAGATGATTCAAGTAGCCTACATATGTTACTTTGATATTACCATCGGGCAACGAACATTCAGTAGGCTATGATTCGGAATTCATATCTCTTAATATACGTTGTGATAATCCTTGTGATATTTTCGAAGTGCAAAATTACGAAATTAAATACCAAATTAATTTACGTATGTCGTCCATGCCCATGTCCAACTTTTGTAGACCTACCCCGTCGTTTATTCTACTCATAGCAGAAAGATATGCAGTTGATGATTTAATCAAACTGTCTGTCTGCAATGATTTTCATATTTCTTCAATATGTTCATTAGTGTAAAATACCGCAGCTGCGATGCAGTGATTTGTAACCATTCCTCGATATCCAGGCATCCTTCCCAAGTCTGCAATGTGGGGCCAACTGCAGGAAATCATTGAAAAAGAGCGGCAACACAACAAAAACAGATTTCCCTGGGTTGAAAAGTCCAATCCTGGCGAAGAATCGTGGATGCTGCCGCGATTTACCCCGGCGAAAGACCTGCACAATGTACCGCACAAGTTGAGGATGGAAGACTCGAGATTTAAGCATATCAGCGATTTGAGGAGTGCGGCGAAATTAAACGTGGTTATTGCTAAGTTCAGAGGTGAGATCCAGACTGGTACAAACTACTGGATTTTGAAAATTCGCAACAAGAACTAAAACTAGAACTACTCCCTTTTCGAAACTCGCGATAGAACTATATAACTAGAACAAGCCGCCTTTAAAAATCCGAAATTACCTAACTAAAGCACATCTGACTAGATTCCATTCCAAAGTAAGTTATAAAGTTTTATTTCATCGGAACCGTATCGGTTGTCCACAGGAACATCATTGCTAATTTGAAATGGGAGGGATTTCCACCACCAAAGTTCACTCCCTGGCTACGTTACCGTTAGTAGTGATGACTCTGAGCTGGCCACGGCTTCAAGAACATCACATAACATAACACTGGTATCGTGATCCACGCCGAATGACGGCATGTGTTTTCTACTTATTGTTCAACAACCATTTTTTTTAATCAGAAGCTAGAACTAGAACTAGATCTACTCATTTTTCAAAATACGCAACTTGTACTAGAACCACCACCCAATAATCGGTAGTTGATTGACAGTCAACTATAACTAGATTGTTAGTCCGGTGTATATCTGACTATGAGTGTATGGGAGACACAACATAAGGCCGCTATGGGGCGCAAACCAGTCTCGGTAAATTGTGAAATTGAGTCCGTAGACGAAATATCTTGTTCATGTAAAAGATACTGTGATATTTTCCAAATGCAAACGTTTTAGGATTGTTCCGTCCTATCAAAAAGTTGGACGATTACAAGGAGCTCATAACGCACTTCAGAATCCCAAGCGACCTGAAGCCTTGCATGGAAAGGTAAGAATTATTGACCCGTAGATGACTGTAACAGGTATAACGCTATAGTAACCGCAAATAAACACTGTCATTTCTCGACAAATCACGTATCTCCGCTTCCTAAAGTTACACCCACATTTCCACGCGTAATTACACATTCCAAAATACACTATCGCAAATACAGCGGGTTACGTTTATCAGGTGGTATGACGATGAAGAGCAAGGCCGACAAATGATGAATGGAGCAAATCCATTCGCGATGGAGCTTTGTACTGCGCTACCGCCGTATTGCAAAATCACAGACAAACATGTTTCGGGTTTCTTAAATGAAGGAAAAACACTTGAAGACGAAATGAAGGTATGGTACTGACAGGCTTTCAAACCGTTTATGACAGTGCTTCCAACGTCGCCACGTATTTTTAAGTTTTATTGTGCGACCCACAATAAGATATGACAAAAGCATGAAAAACCAATTACTAGAAAATGAACAATGTATTATATGGACATATAATATTAATTCGAAAGTTGAGCTTGCTTATTAAGATATCATTAG
>ATSW01048547.1:0-12650 GCA_000444245.1 Botryllus schlosseri | reverse complement strand
AACGCTTATTCAAAAGGGTGTGATATAATTTTAAAATCCAACGACCACTCACCGGATAATGCTTCAGACATAACAATCCCTCATGTCCGCTCACAAGGTAATATTTCGGTAATTAGTTTGTCCCAGAACCATCGCAGACAGTGATTCGAAAACCAACAATTTGTCACTTGCCCGCGATCGCTATATGTTTCACACCTCTCGAATAGTCGCTGACTTTAGTTGCGTGATAAGATCCATGAAAATATTCAATCAATGTGTTAGTTTGTCAATTCGAAATGAAACTTACTACACAAACCAAGTTGATTCGTATCTGAATGTGTTAATTCGGTACAATTCTAAATATTTTGAGAAATCTTTTCGTGATCTTTTGATTCGACCATTACTGACACCGACTTTCAGCCACATCGAATTATTCGCACATTCCACGCCGCTGTTTTCACACTTATAGAATCAATACCAACTATAATTCTACAAGAATCAAGAATCACAAGTATGTGCAATATACAGTTATTGTCTTTATCAACATGAAATCAAACTCTTAACAAAAACACGCATCTTATCACTCGTCAACTTTATCATGAAAATCCTTGAATCCTTATTATCAAAAAATGTTATAGCGCGGCGTCGGAATCCGTTCGTGGGATGTACTAAAGGTAAATCCAGATAATCCAGAATGAAATATTTGGACTTGACATAGTCCGAATTGAAATAGATTGACAAACATTACTACCAACTTTCAACCCAACCATAGTTAGAGATTATACGCATATTGATTTGCAACAAGTAATGGAACCTTACTACGCTATTCACAGTTTTCCGTTTGTCAAATAGAGTTTCAGTAATTACTATCGCTATATTTTAATGTGTTACTACACACAATCAAGTCAATCAATGAAATAGCACCTGTTGTAAATATTTCTTACTTGACAACCACCTGTGCATAACACGATCGAGTTGCAATGCGATGAGTTGAATCGGAATATTTCAACCTACTTTGTCATATCGCGATTTGAAGTAGGATTGCCAGACAGGTTGGGTAAACTTTCACTCCACTGCGTTTCAGATTAATTTATTCACACGATCACCATCTCGCTGTCTTCACACTTACACATTCGCGTACTGTTCCCACTCGCAACTTCGGTACGATATTTCAACTTGTCACAATAACTGATTATTCACATGTTGATTTGAAACAAAAGAAACCTTGAACAAGTTATCTGGGTATTTTTTGTCACAATTGAGTTAATGGAAATAGTATTACACCTCGAAATTTTAACATCTTACCATACTCAAAAGAGTCAATCACCATACTCAAAAGAGTCAATCATGAAAACCTTGTCAAGTAAATCCGTTTGTAACTCGGCCAACCAACTATACAGAAAGAAGAAGACAAGATTACGCGAGTACATACAATCGCTACAATCTAAAATCCATAACAAGTTCGGTTGTAGTCATATACCACCAAATCATCTTTGTTCAACTGTGCAAGTCGTTACTATGCTGTAAGATAAAGTAATTACTATTTTATAAACCAAAGTAAATACTATACTCGGTGTGTGGTTTGAGATTAACATATTACATTTGAGTATACGAAATTTGAATGTCCGAACACGTAGTTGAGAATTCTTACGATCAAACGCGGGTGTTATATTGAAAATTTTCACGAATTGACACATTGATTTCGACATATGAGATTTTGTAATAGTCGATCATGACTTGGTTATTAAATTATGACATTATTAGATCAGGGTTGTGTAGAAGGTTATCACGACACCAACAAACTTTTCAGAAACATTGTTATTAACATATCGATTTGTGAAACTAGATTAACATATCTGAAATGTTTTGATTGGGAAGATTAAGCCGTGTTCGTAAAAACCGCACAGCGTATTGTGGATATCAGGAAATATTTTACAAATGTAATTGTCTCCAGTAACCAAGACTAAAGATGAAACAACAATTTCCTTTGTTGAACAATAACCGGTACAATACTTTATCGTCGTAATCTGCGGTGGGAATTGAAACACGTTCACACATTATCCGCCGTCAAGATATCACACTAGACGAATTGTCATACCGCCGCCTGATTAATGCTTAATCCGTTCGAACCATTTCACGCACTTTGATCATTACAAAAGTAAATTGTGACATGTTTGTTAGATGCATCCAATTCAACTAGAAGTGTCTAGTGCCCAACACTCGTTATATCGAAAAAGTACTTGCTGCCCTGTTATTTTCTAAACGTGTTTTGTATTGTTGTTCATTTCTAGTATTGATTGAAATAGTTCTTGAACCCTCAAATAATAATTCCCGACATGAAACCAAGCCGCTGAAACCATCACGAAGAAACAATGTGCACGATGTTTGTCAAATGTGTCCTACCTGGTCAACAGAAAACAATTTTTGCTCACTCGAAATGAAACCAATGTGATGGTCTCCACTTGATATTTTGTTTGTGTCAAATACTTTGCAATGAACACATTTGCGTGGTTGAGCTTACATCATCAAGCTGTTATTTGTAAATCAAGATTTCGGTAAACTTGTAAATGTGTCGTTTAACTAACCGACATTTAGTAATTGGGGGAACATACCAAACGATGCACATCCCTCTCCGAAATACTACATTGATCTTAATTTTATCATCGTGATAATCGAAGTACATTTCTTTCGAATTCGTGACAACCGACTTTGACACGATAAATTTTTGAAAAGTTTTCTTAGAAGGTTTGTTGCACATCGCGAAAAATAATATACCACTCATATTGATACTGACTCTCACCGAACGCGATTGTGATCAATGTATACTTTATGTGTTCCGGATTCATTTCAATATGGTTAAACATTCAACCTCGTCAGATACGAATTGTCACAAACTCAACTAATGTCATAACAAATAGTTATTTACAACAACCAAGACACAGAAAATTTTTGGTGGTCGTTTCGATTTTATTACTAGAGGTACTCACCACTTCGCTTGATACAATCTGGATTTAAACTCCATCGAGCCTTTGGTGTCTATCGTTTTGCCCGATACGAATTATGTTATTGTAAACAATTTTCACTATGTTGGGTTATGAACTCAGTGTGTTAGCGGTCATTCAATATTTTGCTGTATCAACTAGTCACTTTGTAAGATACGAATGATCATCCACACAACTCTTACAAAAGTACAAAGGATATTTACATCACACAAAGTAATCGGCTTTACTCGATAACCCCACACTACGAAACTAAATGGTTGGTTGAACTCTACAAACTGTTTTGATGTCGCAAGAACTTTTTCATACGAATGGTTACGTATCTAAATATTCAAATAATTCAAAACGCAACTATAGTACTTACAGAAATATCATATAGTTGTTGTAACAAAGTTGTATGAATATACTATTGAATTGCATGCTAAAGTTTTGTACCTTCAAGAAGCTCTTCAAAGTTGTATGTGTACAATGTTTATCGTGAGTCCTACACATTCATGATATCCGTCCGAGTTTGACTTTTAGAAAATATTATGTCGACATACTGATATCTTTCAAAAACCAAACCGTGGTCACTACTTGAGAGACCTATCAATGTCACGACAGTAATCTAGTTACTTCCACCAAAGAGTACGTATTCGACTTACATTCCACGAATCTAACTCACAAAACAATTTACTTTACTAACGAGAAGCACCGAACCGCACATCAAAATAACTAGAAGGTGGAACTATATTTAAAAAAAACGTCGCTAACCTTTGTGCACCAGCTGTAAATCACACAAGCAACAACTTCAAGATTCTGGTTATTGAAAAAACGTGAAAGTGTTTCTCCTGCCCCAAGTCGTTATGTTGACGAAAGCGTATATTGTAATATCATGATCGATTTGCATTCGTCGGTCACAAAATGTCACTACTCTAAATAATTATTTTACACTCAAACACAAAAGGATACTAGTCGCCATTCGTTTTCATCAAGCACGAGTTCAAGAAACACTATCGCGATACTCTGCACAAGATGTGCAAATCCTTTTCACACAAATAATAGTATACCAACGGCTACCGCTGACACTAAACATACGATACCCACCCAAGTAAAATTATCATTTTCACTTGGAGGTCAGTCGTTACCCGAGTAAAAATACCATTGACCTTTGGTGATTTATCGTTTACTCGGAGTAACAATGCATTTTCACTTGGTGATCTATCGTTTATCCAGAGCAACAAACCGTTTTCACTTGGAAATCTGACAACCATAGTCGACAATTTGGTATTAGTTGTATTGACGACAGTTGGAAATTGATTACAACGAGCAGTGGCGAAAATATACACGGACTACCGGTTTCAGAGTATACCCCCATCAGTCGTATCACATCAATATCATCGGTTAGCCACATGCACCGTACTCTTGTATATCGAAATGCATGTTTTGGGAATTGGACAATAGGTTTTCGACATGTCCGAGCTGTCCGGGTTCGTGCTTTGGGTTTTCAGAGTCAAAGTGTCTGAATAAAACACCACCTCGACTTCGGTAAATGTTTGGCATACAGATAACGGTGGTCGGAAATCGAGGAATTCATGTTTCCTTTGGGCTAACAACTCCGGGTTACTTGTATTTGTAATCAATCACTTTTCATCAAACACACAAGTCAACACAAGTATTTACTTTCTATAACATCGTGATTTAGCTGAACATGTAGTTTAGAAAATCTGTTTATTAATGCACATCAAATCATCGTCTTCTATGTACGGTGTTACTGTGTGTCTCATACTTGCGGAATCGTGTTAAATTGGACTCGATATGATTCACACCGGGTGGACGCCACGACAACGGATTATGGGTATCCGGCGAATCAGCGGGCCATGGCCCGGTAAAAGTACAGCACAGCTTCATCTGTGTTTCACTTGTTAGGATTCGTGGTTTATCATTTTCGAGACTCTGCGACTGAATTTACAATCTTAGCGATTTGTAAACTGGTAAATGCTTGTGTCGCAATAATGAAATATTTATTTGGGATCGCCCTCGTTATCTCATCCGCGTAAGCGGGGCTATACAAAAAACATAAAGGTGAAGTCGATTTCCCTGATCCTGGCATCAATCCATAATCCACTGTACGTCAACATCTGACCGCTACATAGTGACTGAAGTTTGATTGACACGGATGCCGTGACGACAGATTATGTCTGTCCAGCGAATCAGTGGGACATTTCCTGGTAAAATGCACGAGAGGGACTTATTTTTTCGAAAACTAGATCTATAGAATTCAAGAACTCGGGTGCATTGTGTCAGGTTAAGAATAGGTTCAGAGTGTAAGTACACAATAGTTACTATACAACAGCGTTAATTTCTCTCCGCAGGTCAAATGTGGAACAAAAATATGTTGACGGATCGAGTCAGAAATTTTAGAATAGTCAGTGTAGCTAATTTGATCAGTAGATACAATTACGGTGACTTCTCGAATTCCAACTATCGGTTTTCTTGTTTTTGATGCCCTATTATTGGAGGTGGTGTATTCATAAAAAAAGCATGGGAACTGGTTAACTTGTTTTATGAATTATGGATTTCGGAAGACATCACGTAACAATTTGAACCACAGATCGCATAATGTGAAAATTGCACCAATTAAAGCTCGGTGACTTGTTGTGACTTTAATTCTAACGGTAAACTTGGTATATTGACTTTAGTTTTAATCCGGATTAGACATGGGAGGTATGTATAGACTGTGTAATCGTGGAATATGTTGATGACGAAGCTTTGGTAGTAAACGAATTCCCGGTCTGGTTTATACATCGTATGGTTTTAGTTCACGTATCAACACTAAAAGAGGGTTTGGTATTTAAAATTCAAGCAGTCTTTCGTGCGACCCTCGGAATCACTCGGTGGGGTGCATTTGACCCTACGGGGCGCACTCGAATCCAAGACCCACCGTTTCAAATCAATAAATTAAGAATCGTAATGATATAACCGAAATGTTATGAGATTACTTCGCGATTATTCATCAGTTCTGAGTTGCTTAACATGTTTTGTCATATTCAGGAACTCTTTTTATTGCGCAAGATAACCATGAATCCGTTTACATGCTTGATCTGCGGAAAAGAATTGGCTTCGAAGAGTAATTTGAATGTCCACATGGATGCACACGCGGGTGTAAAGAATCATCGCTGTCGTATTTGTGGCGAAAGTTTTACCCGGAGATGTAGTTTTTTGAGGCACAAACGCGGCCACCTCGGTGCTAAAAACTACGAGTGCCAAACTTGCGGAAAAAGATTTATCCGGAAAGATAATCTAAAAACGCACGAAGCTTTTCACTCTACCGATAAAAACCACGAGTGTAATATTTGCGGTAAAGTGTTCACCCGGCGAATAGACCTCACCAATCACGTGGCTACTCACTTCAGCATTAAAAAACACAAATGTTGGGTGTGTGGAAAAGCGTTTACTCAGACCCATAGTTTAAAGGATCACCTGAATGCCCATATCAACGCCAGGCCTCATAAGTGCGAAATTTGCGGGAAAGAGTTCGGTCGAGAAGGCTCGCTCAGACGACACATGGGTATCCATAAAGATGAGAAAGACCACAAATGCCCGATCTGTGGAAAAGATTTTCATCAAAAGACTCAATTTAAGTCGCATTTGGATATTTGGATATTCATGCTGACATCAAAGCCTACGAATGTCGTATTTGCGCGAAAAGATTTATGCGGAAAAATGGGCTCGCAAGACACGTGGTTAGTCAATAGTCATGCCAGTGTAATGGTGTAAAATGCGATCATTAAATTGTTGTGTGAAAAAAGAAATGTTGTTTGCATCTTTCAGTCGCTATGTAGCGGTCAGATGTTGACGTACAGTGGATTATGGTTTGATGGCAGGATCAGGGAAATCGACTTCACCTTTATGTTTTTTGTATAGCCCCGCTTACGCGGATGAGATAACGAGGGCGATCCCAAATAAATATTTCATTATTGCGACACAAGCATTTACCAGTTTACAAATCGCTAAGATTGTAAATTCAGTCGCAGAGTCTCGAAAATGATAAACCACGAATCATAACAAGTGAAACACAGATTAAGCTGTGCTGTACTTTTACCGGGCCATGGCCCGCTGATTCGCCGGATACCCATAATCCGTTGTCGTGGCGTCCACCCGGTGTGAATCATATCGAGTCCAATTTAACACGTACATAGAAGACGATGATTTGATGCGCATTAATAAACAGATTTTCTAAACTACATGTTCAGCTAAATCACGATGTTATAGAAAGTAAATACTTGTGTTGACTTGTGTGTTTGATGAAAAGTGATTGATTACAAATACAAGTAACCCGGAGTTGTTAGCCCGATGGAAACATAAATTCCTCGATTTCCGACCACCGTTATCTGTATGCCAAACATTTACCGAAGTCGAGGTGGTGCGAGGTGGTGATTTATTCAAACACTTTGACTCTGAAAACCCAAAGCACGAACCCGGACATGTCGAAAACCTATTGTCCAATTCCCAAAACATGCATTTCGATATACAAGAGTACGGTGCATGTGGCTAACCGATGATATTGATGTGATACGACTGATGGGGGTATACTCTGAAACCGGTAGTCCGTGTATATTTTCGCCACTGCTCGTTGTAATCAATTTCCAACTGTCGTCAATACAACTAATACCAAATTGTCGGCTATGGTTGTCAGATTTCCAAGTGAAAACGGTTTGTTGCTCTGGATAAACGATAGATCACCAAGTGAAAATGCATTGTTACTCCGAGTAAACGATAAATCACCAAAGGTCAATGGTATTTTTACTCGGGTAACGACTGACCTCCAGGTGAAAATGATAATTTTACTTGGGTGGGTATCGTATTTTTAGTGTCAGCGGTAGCCGTTGGTATACTATTATTTGTGTGAAAAGGATTTGCACATCTTGTGCAGAGTATCGCGATAGTGTTTCTTGAACTCGTGCTTGATGAAAACGAATGGCGACTAGTATGCTTTAGTGTTTGAGTGTAAAATAATTATTTAGAGTAGTGACATTTTGTGACCGACGAATGCAAATCGATCATGATATTACAATATACGCTTTCGTCAACATAACGACTTGGGGCAGGAGAAACACTTTCACGTTTTTTCAATAACCAGAATCTTGAAGTTGTTGCTTGTGTGATTTACAGCTGGTGCACAAAGGTTAGCGACGTTTTTTTTAAATATAGTTCCACCTTCTAGTTATTTTGATGTGCGGTTCGGTGCTTCTCGTTAGTAAAGTAAATTGTTTTGTGCGTTAGATTCGTGGAATGTAAGTCGAATACGTACTCTTTGGTGGAAGTAACTAGATTACTGTCGTGACATTGATAGGTCTCTCAAGTAGTGACCACGGTTTGGTTTTTGAAAGATATCAGTATGTCGACATAATATTTTCTAAAAGTCAAACTCGGACGGATATCATGAATGTGTAGGACTCACGATAAACATTGTACACATACAACTTTGAAGAGCTTCTTGAAGGTACAAAACTTTAGCATGCAATTCAATAGTATATTCATACAACTTTGTTACAACAACTATATGATATTTCTGTAAGTACTATAGTTGCGTTTTGAATTATTTGAATATTTAGATACGTAACCATTCGTATGAAAAAGTTCTTGCGACATCAAAACAGTTTGTAGAGTTCAACCAACCATTTAGTTTCGTAGTGTGGGGTTATCGAGTAAAGCCGATTACTTTGTGTGATGTAAATATCCTTTGTACTTTTGTAAGAGTTGTGTGGATGATCATTCGTATCTTACAAAGTGACTAGTTGATACAACAAAATATTGAATGACCGCTAACACACTGAGTTCATAACCCAAGATAGTGAAAATTGTTTACAATAACATAATTCGTATCGGGCAAAACGATAGACACCAAAGGCTCGATGGAATTTAAATCCAGATTGTATTAAGCGAAGTGATGAGTACCTCTAGTAATAAAATCGAAACGACCATCAAAAATTTTCTGTGTCTTGGTTGTTGTAAATAACTATTTGTTATGACATTAGTTGAGTTTGTGACAATTCGTATCTGACGAGGTTGAATGTTTAACCATATTGAAATGAATCCGGAACACATAAAGTATACATTGATCACAATCGCGTTCGGTGAGAGTCAGTATCAATATGAGTGGTATATTATTTTTCGCGATATGCAACAAACCTTCTAAGTAAACTTTTCAAAAATTTATCGTGTCAAAGTCGGTTGTCACGAATTCGAAAGAAATGTACTTCGATTATCACGATGATAATGAAATTAAGATCAATGTAGTATTTCGGAGAGGGATGTGTATCGTTTGGTATGTTCCCCCAATTACTAAATGTCGGTTAGTTAAACGACACATTTACAAGTTTACCGAAATCTTGATTTACAAATAACAGCTTGATGATGTAAAGCTCAACCACGCAAATGTGTTCATTGCAAAGTATTTGACACAAACAAAATATCGAGTGGAGACCATCACATTGGTTTCATTTCGAGTGAGCGAAAATTGTTTTCTGTTGACCAGGTAGGACACATTTGACAAACATCGTGCACATTGTTTCTTCGTGATGGTAACGACTTTCAGCGGCTTGGTTTCATGTCGGGAATTATTATTTGAGGGTTCAAGAACGATTTCAATCAATACTAGAAATGAACAACAATACAAAACACGTTTAGAAAATAACAGGGCAGCAAGTACTTTTTCGATATAACGAGTGTTGGGCACTAGACACTTCTAGTTGAATTGGATGCATGTAACAAACATGTCACAATTTACTTTTGTAATGATCAAAGTGCGTGAAATGGTTCGAACGGATTAAGCATTCATTAATCAGGCGGCGGTATGACAATTCGTCTAGTGTGATATTTTGACGTTGGATAATGTGTGAACGTGTTTCAATTCCCACCGCAGATTACGACGATAAAGTATTGTACCGGTTATTGTTCAACAAAGGAAATTGTTATTTCATCTTTAGTCTTGGTTACTGGAGACAATTACATTTGTAAAATATTTCCTGATATCCACAATACGCTGTGCGGTTTTTACGAACACGGCTTAATCTTCCCAATCAAAACATTTCAGATATGTTAATCTAGTTTCACAAATCGATATGTTAATAACAAACTAGTTTCACAAATCGATATGTTAATAACAATGTGTTCTGAAAAGTTTGTTGGTGTCGTGATAACCTTCTACACAACCCTGATCTAATAATGTCATAATTTAATAACCAAGTCATGATCGACTATTACAAAATCTCATATGTCGAAATCAATGTGTCAATTCGTGAAAATTTTCAATATAACACCCGCGTTTGATCGTAAGAATTCTCAACTACGTGTTCGGACATTCAAATTTCGTATACTCAAATGTAATGTGTTAATCTCAAACCACACACCGAGTAGTATTTACTTTGGTTTATAAAATTTATCGAGTAGTAATTACTTTATCTTACAGCATAGTAACGACTTTTTCAGTTGAACAAAGATGATTTGGTGGTATATGACTACAACCGAACTTGTTATGGATTTTAGATTGTAGCGATTGTATGTACTCGCGTAATCTTGTCTTCTTCTTTCTGTATAGTTGGTTGGTCGAGTTACAAACGGATTTACTTGACAAGGTTTTCATGATTGACTCTTTTGAGTATGGTAATATGTTAAAATTTCGAGGTGTAATACTATTTCCATTAACTCAATTGTGACAAAAAATACCAAATACCCAGATAACTTGCTCAAGGTTTATTTTGTTTCAAATCAACATGTGAATAATCAGTTATTGTGACAAGTTGAAATATCGTACCGAAGTTGCGAGTGGGAACAGTACGCGATTGTGTAAGTGTGAAGACAGCGAGATGGTGATCGTGTGAATAAATTAATCTGAAACGCAGTGGAGTGAAAGTTTACCCAACCTGTCTGGCAATCCTACTTCAAATCGCGATATGACAAAGTAGGTTGAAATATTCCGATTCAACTCATCGCATTGCAACTCGATCGTGTTATGCACAGGTGGTTGTCAAGTAAGAAATATTTACAACAGGTGCTATTTCATTGATTGACTTGATTGTGTGTAGTAACACATTAAAATATAGCGATAGTAATTACTGAAACTCTATTTGACAAACGGAAAACTGTGAATAGCGTAGTAAGGTTCCATTACTTGTTGCAAATCAATATGCGTATAATCTCTAACTATGGTTGGGTTGAAAGTTGGTAGTAATGTTTGTCAATCTATTTCAATTCGGACTATGTCAAGTCCAAATATTTCATTCTGGATTATCTGGATTTACCTTTAGTACATCCCACGAACGGATTCCGACGCCGCGCTATAACATTTTTTGATAATAAGGATTCAAGGATTTTCATGATAGAGTTGACGAGTGATAAGATGCGTGTTTTTGTTAAGAGTTTGATTTCATGTTGATAAAGACAATAACTGTATATTGCACATACTTGTGATTCTTGATTCTTGTAGAATTATAGTTGGTATTGATTCTATAAGTGTGAAAACAGCGGCGTGGAATGTGCGAATAATTCGATGTGGCTGAAAGTCGGTGTCAGTAATGGTCGAATCAAAAGATCACGAAAAGATTTCTCAAAATATTTAGAATTGTACCGAATTAACACATTCAGATACGAATCAACTTGGTTTGTGTAGTAAGTTTCATTTCGAATTGACAAACTAACACATTGATTGAATATTTTCATGGATCTTATCACGCAACTAAAGTCAGCGACTATTCGAGAGGTGTGAAACATATAGCGATCGCGGGCAAGTGACAAATTGTTGGTTTTCGAATCACTGTCTGCGATGGTTCTGGGACAAACTAATTACCGAAATATTACCTTGTGAGCGGACATGAGGGATTGTTATGTCTGACGCATTATCCGGTGAGTGGTCGTTGGATTTTAAAATTATATCACACCCTTTTGAATAAGCGTTCACTTCACAGAGGATTAGGGTTAGAGCGGAAATAAGTGACAATTTGTCGCTATTTAAGTTACCGCGGTCTGTTATTCGTTACTTGTTAAATCTTACCAGCGAAATCAAGTTCTGTGACAAACTGATTACTAAAATTTCACCGCGTGAGCGATCGGTATGGTTATGACACCAAGTCGTGAAAGATGGTTAAGTCCGAGACATTATCTTCACGGTAAATATGAGATGGCAGAATCGCGAAATTATCCGCTTGAGGCATCACAAAGGAGAGATTTCAGCGCATGGCCGCCAACGAAGCTAGGCGCTATAGAGAAAATTTCTCCTTTTTTCCGCTATGCGAAAGTTCTGTGTCCCCGTCTCGCTCTTTTGCGATTCAACGTGCTGGGAAAATGACAGGAACTGGCTGTGCTGCAGATTTCAAAACTTTCTTGGCGAGTAACGGCGTTGCATCGCGCCATATCAAGAAATTGGAAGGTAGGTAATATGCAATATGCCCTGTTATAACGCAGCTATAGCTATATATAGCTCTCCGCTTTAAACTTGTAACATTGCGTAACTAGCGATTAGGGCTGGGCACAATGATTAAAGTACGTGAATTTTGAATGAGTATCAATTTTACTGATTTAAGTGTAGTGGTAAAAGACGATATTTTCAAGTATGAGACGCTCTTCGCCATGAGTACCGGTATCAATTTTTCAACTGGAATTGAAGTTACGATACGTTTTTCTACTGTGTTA
>ATSW01048546.1:0-10780 GCA_000444245.1 Botryllus schlosseri | reverse complement strand
CAGTCTCAGATGAAAATGCTATGTTCTCGTGTGACTGACGAATTCGAAGCTCCAACAAGGCATTTAAAGCCGCGGGGCAACCGTGAAGGATTACTAAACGGCAATTGGTTTACCTGAGGGGTTGTAATGCCCAGGTCAACGCAAAAACTCAAGCTTTTAATCGGGGTGGGAATGGGAACAAGTCTGACCGTAACAATATGAATATTTTGCGACGTAAACCTCGAATCCAACACTATATTTAGGTTGAAAACCACAAGGCAATATCTGAATGCATCCAACATATCTGTTGAAATTAAGTTCAAGACACCCACATTTAATAGACTGAACATGACGCGTTGTGTGACATTTCACCAAAATAACCATGTATTATATGCAAGCTCAAATATACTTGCAATTCCAAATCGCCTGCGTAGTTAGTAGCGTATTCTCCTACATTTCCTACTTACTCCATTCCGTTCGGTCTCGATGGCGACTACAACGTCGATGCCATATCCATCGTGATAAAATACGCACTGTGTGAATTGTCTTGGTGATATACCTGGGAAAACCCGTTACGCGTCTCTCGAATATATTGCTATGGGGTGGGCTGGAAAGTCTCACATGAAGAGCAAAAACAAACACTACGTGTCGTGGATCTGTCGCTTACTACGTTCCAGTGCCGCCCGATATAGCGAGAAGACGTGAGTTTCAATGAATGTATAATTGTACATATGATATTACCAGTAGGATATTACATTCATAATAGCATTGCCAAGCATTATTGCGTAAACGATGCTACATTATTGAAATATGCTTATTTCCCGCACCACTACAATGTTTTTATAAATTACTCTTTATTTGTTTCGTTCTTGCCATATATTACTGAATAATATCATTAATATATGATTGTTTGTGAAGGTTGTCACTGACTTTGAAGACATATTTCATATCGGGCCATCCGTCTCATGTTCATTTGTTCATGTGCTACGCTGTTCTGTTGTTGGTATTTGATTTACGAACTGATTCATTCTCTCTGTCACACATCGTTGCAATGCTGTCGAAATGTTCTGATGCATCAACCTACTGCCATTGTTTCATTGTAATATTGAATATAATTCCAACCGGAACATAGACCGATATCGGTTTTTAAGTATCTATCTGTACGATTACACACTGCAATGAATCTACATTCTACAGTCGATATAGGACGATAGGTGTCTGTGGAGAGCACTTTAATGTATTTCAAGTCAGTGAAAAATGTCGAAGGATCCTGATTTGAAACACCGCTGGAAATAAAATAAAATCATCAGCAAACTATACGGTATGCATCACACAACTGGTACTAGAATTCTTGAATACGATCATGATTCTGCAAGACGCAACTTCATTGGTACATGCGAAGTGATTATCTTCGAAATGGCCAATGTGGAGTCGGTAGCGTTGGCAATGAATTTCAAAAAAATAGTGTATGTGTATAATGACATTCGATTCTTTAAACGTGTGTAATGGGCAATGTGCATGATGTGTATTTACTCCTCCGAACGTTTGAAATAGAATGAATAAGGATTTAGCTACGTTCGGAGAATGTCATCCATCGATATAAATGTTTGAGATACAGACATGTCTCTTTGACATGAAGTATAATCCGATATCCATACTCGTTATCGCGTTTCGCGTGAAAATATTTGTCATTTTTGAATTTTCATTTTGTGATAGTCGACATTTCTTGATAATCCGACAATTTGTAAGTCTGAAGCAAAGAATAGCTTATACGTGATTAATTCTTTATCAAAATAACGCTTCACTCGAGCAATGAAACACTGGACGAATCCGAATATATCGCAAGTACATCTCCCGTATTATGTGGCATTGCTCCCCGTAAGTCAACATGTGTCTTTCTTAATCTCGACTTGAATCGTTTATATTCCATGAAACGTGGATACCAACCAACATTTCAGCGACCCCTTGGAATTTAAAACTATTAACAGGTCCTGTGCATGGAACGACTAATATTTCAATAGCGTCTCTCATTACGCTATACTCGAATCATTCAGTACAATACCCGGTTCGGATTCGTCGGAGCTAACACTAGAACATAGTTCATACACAGGACTATAGGAAGTTATCGCCGATAGTATTTGTATGGAGTATCACCAAAAGGCGACCGCGAAAAGTTCCTTGAAATTTAGACTATAAAACCTATATAATAATGGTAATGCGTGGAGTAAAAGTATGGGCTATGTGTAAACTAAACCAGAAATGCAGTTACTTTGAAGTCTAGTATTTTCTATATACCGATCTGATGTTACACTTCCTACGTCGTTTGAGTAATCAAGGATCGAAGTACAGTGAATATAGCAAGGTATGCCGTAACAATCAAAGTTACAAGTCACTGTTTCCATATTCCAGATCAAATTGTGTCGTTGCAATTGTTACATCAGAATAAAAGGTTTGAGCTTTAAACTGTTACGTTATACGTTTCCGAATCCTAACTCCTAGAATAATACAATAAGTGCACGTCATTAGCGGCCATTCTCACTCACAAGCGATGTTATGTCAAGAAATGAAATGAGAGGCCGACATTTCAACAAGATTTGGAACACTAAATATTTGTTTACTGAAGTCAGTCGGGAACCGGTTTTCTAGTTGATGATGAGCATGTCTCCGTGAATATAATTCTAATCAGCATTCTGAGGCAAATTATGCGGTGGAATACATACAATCGGCCGATGTTGACCTGATAGCGGAGCTAGCAAAACAGTACGGATATTTTACCAACCAACATAGAATTCGTGACGCAGCCTAATATTAACACATCCACTTAGCAGCCTGCTGTGTGGAGAATATAATTCACTGCTTTAGATTTAAAAATTTATTTGTTTTATTCACCTACAACAGTGGTGCTTATATCGCCTATAACAGGGCGGGTAACTTCTCTAGTTGACGGGCCGTATTCCTGAATCGATTCGCGGACATATCCACCTAAACAAGGAATATGTCGTATTCATTGTATGGTTTGAAGTTTTCAGCATGCAGTTGCAGACCACAAACAGTACTCAATTAATTTATTAAGTCCTTCAATAGCTGTTGGAGGCAATGAGACATCTATTATGGATCGAAGTATAGTCAACAAGTTGGTTAAACTCTGGATGCATGTCGGACGTATAAACCCATATTAAAGACTGCACGTGAACATCAGTTAGACTGGAACGCATCTTTGTCATCATGTAAGACCAGAACTGTCAGAGGGCCGCTCAAAATCCCATCGTGGCCGTATGTTACCCACGCCTAGCCTATAAGGTGATTGCGACACGACAGCAATTTTCATTAATCATTAGTGTGTTTTAGTATTGTTTCGGACGCCTTCCATGCTCGCTCTCTTCCTTCATCGGACTCGCCCCTTTTTCATTCGCTGTAACTTGATCTTTACTTCCTATTTTTGGCTGGGATAACCTTCAGTCTCGGCTTTTTTGGTAGAATCATTCACATTTGACCCATGTGAAAAATAATTGACCACCACTGGCCTATAACTACTTGGATTAAAAATCGAAAATGAAAGATCTGAAGGTCGGTAATGTAAAAAAAGTATGTATGGTGCAGTCGCAGATCCTACTACCTACTGAAGAGCTTCTTGCCGGTACAAAACTTCAAAATCCAATTGGAAAGTACCTTTATATTGAAATGAACTCGAATATTTTGGTCTGACACTCGTCATTGTATACCAGCAATCGTATCGCAAAATATGTTTCATCATCGGCATGAAATTTCGAATAATCGCTGCAAAGAGAGCGTTTAAGCTCAATGCTATATTTTTAGATGGTACCAGAACTCCTGTTGGCACAGACTTGGCCGACTCCAAGGCACACAATAGAGAGAAGGAAAGACCTCTCCCGATGGCGCGAAATTGGTCGTCTCCATGATATTCGCACAAAGAGGATTATCCAACAAATGCTTGACAATGGCATAATTCGTGGTCTTTGCATGTTCTGAATAAATTTGTATTTTTGTGACTAACGCATAATAATCAACGACACTACTCATTGGTGGAATCTTGACAAATATCTTCCGTTACCGTGATTCAGGGACTATATCTGACGCGATTCTCATAATCATTTATTCCTTAAGAATGACTAAACTACTTTCTACTTTTCAAAATCCAAACCGCGTAAGCAAATAATTAGATCAAATAATGTTCATGTAGAAGTGGAAGTAGTCAGATGGCCTAACCAATTGAGCAAGTAGTGAAAGTAATAAAATATACTTGAGCATTCCAGAAAATTAGAAATCCACATATATTTTATCTCTAATTTGGATCGACGCCTCTGCATTAGGTGAGAATGACTCAAAAGCATCCTGGAGCGAAAATTGTGTAGACCGGTGTTATGTACCAGTCCGTTGTATTGGAGGAATTCCGTGTTGCATGCGTTTAATTTTTTACCAAAACAAAGCAGAAGCAAACTTCGCAAGAATGAGCGGAATTCATGAGTCCGAAAAAGCAACGTTATTCGTAGATTCGCAGTCATGATCTTAGAAATTGCTAATGTGGAGTCGATAGCGTTGGTCTTGATGTGCAGTGCACACATGTCTCGTTACAGTGAAGTATCACCGTAATCGCATTTCCCATGATCATTATCAGTAATTATGAGATTTTCATACTGCGTTTGAAATATATTTAAATATATTAAATAATTTCCCATTCTTCTGTCCCCGGCAGGTCATCGTATGCACATAAATAACGACGTGAAATATTTCTAACGCAGCAAACAGCGTACGTGAATTTTTCACTATTGAAATGTGTATCCGATAAAGCAATTAAAATACTTTGTATATCCCGCAAGCTATTTTGATATCGGGTTCGGATATATGGCGATGTTCCACATTCGTCCAATGTGGTCACTTTCATAAACTGGACATGCGTCTTTTTCATTCAATGGATGATAACTGAAAATACAATAGTCTCGTTGATTAATTAATGATGTATCGAAATACTAGAATTTGTGTCCGATAGAAAATGTCGAATCTCATTATTGAACTCGAACAGTCCAATTAATACCTGAAAGGATTTTCTCGAGCCGGCCTAAATATCTTTCAATTGAATGTTTTCATTTAAAAATTGTGGCATTCAATGCTTAACACCATTCCTCCGTAACTAATAAACAGCAACGGGTACACGGACGTTTTCTTCGCTATAGTATATTTGTAAGCGGAGCATCGCTTATACACCTGGGTTAGCATATTTTTGTAGCTCAAATTACATGCAATCTTCACCACCCACTAGCGGATTTTAAAAGGACGTATGAGTACATTGTCTTTCAATATGACGTCACACTGGCAGAGCTTTGCCTATCGAACAGAGATTGTCACGATCCTAAGTGTGTGGTTGTGTGTTGTGACCAGAAGCGAAACCCCATTTTTTTCAATATCCTCCCACCCAAATAAACACTGATCTTTGCCCTCTATATGGCAATCGAAGCAACTTCCGGGGCTTAATATATGCATCTGGTTTCTATATGCATCTGGTCGTTAAATTTTGTGAATGAATTTTATTAATAATATTATATCTTCCCTATATATTATTATATAATTTTGATCCTCTCTCCACTCAGATGATCAGAGTTAGCGGTAGAGCTGGTGGTCGATGATGACTTCGAAAATCCAGGAAGCGTAATTGTATATTGTTAAGTTTTGTTTATGTCACACCGATAACATTATTCATGAGCCTGGTCCGCACCACAGAGCTATATGAATACCGCACATCCTGTGGTTTACAATCTTTTACGGTCACGACTCGATTTCCAATTTGATAATGTTCCGTGGTCCAGCCCAAAAGTTGAAAAGCTGATTAGTAAAAAACGTCAGCACCTTTGCAGAGACTTTGTCACGGCCTATTTCGGAAGCTGATTACATTTAACATATTAGCAACCCTCAGATTAAAGGCAAACGACCCCCCAGGTTTAGAACCGCTACCTTTGACTAAAGAATCTAAACGGCCTTCACCCACTCTATGAATATACCATTCTCCTATATATACGTGACACTAAATCGCGCATAGCGTGAAGAAAAGTTTCATGTTGCATAAATCTGCTAAAAAAATATATTATAAATGTTGATTTACGAAAAAAATGATGAGCTTACTTCAAGCCTTCTAAATTCCGGACATTTAGGCATATTATGAATTTCCTCCCGGGTGCTATGTTTGTGCATTTTAAGTTGGTATCGTTTGTCTCTTAGTTGTTTAGGATTAGTATTTACAGCAATCATTATTTCCTCGTGCGTTGTGCTTCGTATTTATGCTTGTGTTCTGTTGTCTACGGGTCTTTACGTTTAACTGCACTCTGGATCGTGTCGCCTGTCTTAAGTTCTGCTGCTGATAATATACTGATTTCATATTTGAAACCTCGTCGTATAAGTTATTGTTCAAACAATATCAAGAACATAACACCGGGTGCAGTTTGAACAGTGAAATTCTATACATGCCCGGGAAATTCCGGACGTATGGCAAGGCAACCGTACTATAAACAACTATAACATATTTCGGCTAAGTTCTTTCTTATATTGTACTTCACTAGAGTATCGTGGTGCGTGCCGTGGAAAACCATCATGCGCTGTCACTTGTTAGCTAAGTAAAGACACAGAACATGAAAAGCTTCACACAAACGACTACACGCCGGTCGTGTTTCAACTACAACATCGGATCATCAATATCATTGCCAAAGCCTTAGTGGGCCTGAATGTGCAACTGATAAATCTCTACTTTGGTGTTCTAAACATAGACGATATACGAGGAGGCTAGAAATTGCCAAGCTTATACATCAGTTCCTTTGCGGTCAATGTCCCTCAAATTTCCACGACTACTTCACGTCGGACTCAAAAGCAGACGGCACACGCGAGTCAACGAAGAGGAATAGTATCTCGCCTGCTATCAGCGGTATCACCGGGCCACAACCTAAAATATCGATCTCGCCTTCCGTCACATGACTCCTCATTTTGTTGCTTGCCTTTTATATTTTCTGCTTCACTTTTCACTCTTTACATTTCACTTCTCTACTTCGCCTAGAGGCCAAGGTGGGTGTCTGATCTCAAAGACTACTGCAAGTCGTTCGACACCTTCCTATGTTTTCTTTTTATCGCAGTTTTGCGGTGTTTTGAAACGATGAAAATATTAATAAACTTATATTCAAACTGGTGTAAGTACAGCTCAGAAGTAACAATACTACTTAAACTTTATATATAGGCATTCCTACACATCAAGAATAATCGGAACAAAATCAACACTGATTGGCCGATGGCAGAGTTAAAAGCGCTCCTCATCAGTTCTCAGAACTACAGCACTTTGTTACCTCGGTATAGTGTAGGGTGAAGGACTAGGTGCTTGAGTGTTAGAACTGGATTAATAGGTAGCGGTATAAGTTCGAACCCTGCATTTTCAGGTGTGATGTAGCAGACCGGTATTTGATCGGAGCAATGGAACGATTATTCGCGTCCGTGTTGCCCGACACATAACTCATAACGCGATTGGTGACATAACGTCATCGCGGTGGTTCGACACATGATCGTAATAGCCACACGCGATCTCGAATGGGGGCTCAAATTATTTCGTAAATTGGCATAAATTATAGTTTTATTTAAATATATGCAACTTTTTCAAATTTATTTCGATTTAATGCCGCCATATATCTTGATTATTGAATCTTGTATTTTCTTCACGCTCGGCGCGATCTAATGCGAATTCATTGTTCGATTTTGAACTAGTAATTTGCAATCTGAGCTGGAATCGGAATCGGAATTGTGTGTTCTTAACGAAAGCAATTTGTTACTGGCACGTTTGAACGATTCCAATATATTTACACTATAGCGTAAATCGCGATGAGAGGTCAAGAAATAACAGCAAGCAACAGTGTGACTAATAACGATAGACCCACCCGAAGATGTACTAAAATTGCGAAAAAGTTGCACTTAATTTTGACAAACGTTGCAGTAAAAAGTTGCATTTATATATATTTTAATTAATAGGGTATGAGATACTCGATAGGTTCTGTTGTAGAACCTATTTCCTGCAGAGTGCGGAGCTGTCAAATTCGTTACTTTGCCATGTCACGGAAATTCTGGCGTGACCGCCAAAAATGTTATTTTTTCCCGGTCCACATCGAGAAAATTACGCAGTGCAGGAATAATTTTCCACAAAAAAGCTGAACAGCATAGCGACAAACTTCTTTCACTAAAAAAAGTCAAATAACTCAGTCCAGACCCCTAGGTCTGCAAACTTGACCCGAGTCGTTGCACATAAACTAATTCCTGGCTACTTTAACAAAATCAATAGCCTGAATAAGGTGACCCAGTGATAATGCGATTTTCGGTTGTCTCACCTGGGCGTTCGTGAAATGGGAAACCTTCTCAAATTTAAACGACAGAATTACTTAATCGATCTATTTACATATTATTTAGACACGGTTATGCTTGGCAACGGTAGTTAAACTTCTTGCTTGCTAGCCATTTTTTCATAGATAACACAGTGAGTTACAGCAAACCCATCATATAGCTCAAAGAAAACAGAACCGTACTGAAAATAGTTTATAGCATATTTTTAAATCACTTCTTTACATTTTGACGTAATATTTGATAAAATTTACAGTAAAAATAGGTCTGAAAATAAAGAAAGCTGCAAAAAGTTGTACTGTAAAATCCCTCCAAATAGCTTAAAAGCATCATCGTAGTGTCCAGGTTTCCATTCCTATCGGATCGCTCACGTCCAATACTCTCTCTCGTGCTAGGCCTTTAGGGCGTGCGCAATTGTGCATTGCTGATACGGTTTCTGCGCGCAGAAAAATGTTATCTGCGCACGAAAAAGCCGAAGTGATGACTTGTTTTAGTCGTTACGCACTGTTGTCCAAGGGACCGCGAGTTGAGTTGGTGAGTTTGCGCAGACTCCTGAAAAATTAGAGGGATCATTTGCTCACGTCACGACAATGTCGCGACTCCTTGTCGTCATTCTGCAAGATTGGGTTACTTTATTTGATACTCCTTTGTCATGCTTAGTTCCTTTGGGTGTTCTTGATCAGAATTCGCTAACACTATGAGTGACAGCAGCTTCTACAGTTTGGTTCCGGTTTACATCTTCATATAATTCCTGTTCGCAACCCGAAAACAGATAGGTTAGCTAACCATGAGCGAGCGAAAATCAGATTCCATTCTATTCCGTCAACCTCATTGTTCCTTCCTCATACTCCGCCGCACATCATCGCCGGTTACACATTATATATATCTTCCTTACGAAGGGAACTGCAAACTGATGCATCTATTTCTTATATGGTTTCACTTGCATGGCCTTATTTGCCTTATTAGAATTTTGTAATTATTGGAACTCTGTCACATTACCTGTTCTCGCCGCTCAGTTCAGTGCTGACTCCGAGTCGTCGATTTAAGCTCGCAATGAAACGATTGTTTTGACGATATACCGGGGGAACTCCCCATATAATTCTCTCGCGTTATAGCCTATATCAGTGGTTCTCAACCGCCGGTCCGCGGACCGGTGCCGGTCCGCGACGACATTCCTGCCGGTCCGCGAGGAGTATTACAATTTTATACTTTAATTTCAAGATGCGATGTTGAAGGCTTGTCCTTTGATGAAATAAATAAAACATCTAATTTTAAACTGATCTAAAACTTCGTGAGGTAACATTAGGGCTAGAAACATGTTCTATTTGACTTAAAGTACAAGACGTTTCATTTGACGACATGCGAGCGATAAATACAGAACAGACACGAGCTCACTCATCGCTAAGCAGCGCAGTTTGATCATTGGTTTTCGATTCATTTATTTTGTGCAGGACCGTAACTGGGGCACACCAAACCGCCCAATTGGAGAGGGGCCGAGCTTGAGAAGGGCATAAAATTATTTCGCAAACGAATATAAATCATAGCGTTTTATTTGAAACTTTTTCCAGCATTTTTCAATTTGTTTTCGGGCTTTGCACGATTTAGTGTCCCTAAATGTCTTGCTTATTAGGTGCCCTTCTCCGAGAAATACGCATGATTTATAGGCATTTCGGCGTCATCCATTGCCGCACCATGACGTATCCACACATAATGAAGTTTAGGTTAACATATGGCACTCCGAAATTTGGGCCTAAAATTCGACCGCGAGAAAAGCGCTTCAGTCGTGAATGATCGAAAATTGTCGCCATTGTCGCGATAAGCTACGTAAACTATCTGCTTACGGTGAGTAGAATGGATATGATCACAAGTACAGGTGAAAACATCCACCCAAGTGTAGGGTCTTGGGGAGAAGCCCCCGGAAGTTTGGCTTATCGCCCTGTGGGGGCCCCAAGATCAACCTTTTGGGGGTGGGCGGACGAAGTGCTTTTTCGGCCCGGATTTGCGGATGGCCGGTATAGCTGCTGTAATGTGTTTTCTTGCGGCACGCACTGTATTCGCTGTTGCCGGGGTAGCCTGCGTCTGGTGGCAGTGGGCAATGAGCAAGGTAGCACGACAAGGTGTTTGGTTCGACTCCGATACGCTTCTTCTCTTGATACTGTCGGTCGGTATTGAGTTGGCGTGGCCATTAAAACCCACGGCTTTTGGCGTGAAAGACTGTAAACGACTCTCAGCGGTAGCACGTGTATCTGGATAAGGCAATTTTACCTCGATTTGGCAGACTCACTACCACAAAATCACATGGATGCCATCATGGATATTATTATATACGATCAGAACCCTCCAAATACCACTCTCTAGCATCATATAATTGCCAAAAACGGTTGCATACTTTACATTTTGGCTTCATTTCAATTTTGACAGTTCA
>ATSW01048514.1:0-11828 GCA_000444245.1 Botryllus schlosseri | reverse complement strand
ATGATGCCACAAGTTGTCCATATTATGAAAAGACAGGAAGAAGTCTCAATTAGTTATTTGATCCTATGAACCTTGGGCCATGACAGTAATATGGAATAGAAGAAGCTGAAAAGACCCAAGTACCACATGCACAGAGTGCACACATACAATTTTCATTATCTTTTATACTTTGCATGTGATATATTATATATTTCGAATTGAGTCGATTCTCATTTCTCAGTAAATTTATTTGCGTGGATTCGATATGATGCTAACAAACGAATCAATATTTTATAATCTACCCATGAATATAGTTTTAGTAATTGCATTCAATGTTTGAGCTGCATATTGTTTCAAACTGGATGCTGTCGTTTTTTGTTCTGTGTAGCGCCTTGTAAAGTTGCCCGATCACTGCTGTCGCCCTTGTCTGTTTCACTAGAGCTGCACTTTTCGCGACATTTGATATTCAAGTGATTGGGAAGGTTCCATTTTTCATCCAATCATAAGAATCCTTCATACCGCAGAAATGTCTCACTGTACTGAACGTATCCGGGAATCATATGGACAGCGTCTGCGAATTATCGCCCCTCGCCGAACTCGTATGCTTGTTCGCAAATGACAATCTGCTAAACGATTTTGACGACATCAATCAATCACTAGCTGCTTGGAGACAGCTTCAGAAACTGGAACTGACTGGAAATCCGATTTGTCACAAGTCAAAGTACAGAGATAACGTCGTTGTGGCGTCGCATTCGCTAGGTACTGAGCATCTGACATGTCATAGATACGTCTGGGCTAAATTGTACCTGAGTGATAAATAATAAACCAGAGTCGAGTAGCATGTAGAACAGTATGAATGATACGGAAAATTCAAATATGTACCTTTTATCAGGGTTGTAACCAAGTCAAAAGGCGCCGAGTCACAAGTCAATCTCACTTTTATAGTTTTGACTCCAGTCAAGTCGAGCAGAGGTTCGAGTCCGAGTCATTGTAATATGACACGAGCTCGAGTCCAAGTCATGGTGTTGACTGTTCAGTTTCCAGTTAAAGTCTTGTTAAACCCACTTTTTATAACTCAGTTTGGTGATATCGAGTGGTTCTCCTTTGTAATATACTAATTTTTCTCACTTTTAGCAGTTTCTAGTCGCATTTTCAAGTGCCAGTACCAGTAGGCGTATCCCAATAGTGTGGTTACTTTACCATTCTCTGAAATTACTATGAAATATCGCTCTTGGCCATCTGAGTCTCGAGTCATTTGACTTGGTTCGAGTCATGCAGTAAGAAAATGACTCGATTCAAGTCGAGTCACCAGAAAATCGTGACTTGAGTCGAGTCATGACTCGAGTCATTACAACCCTACCTTTTATGCAACCACAAAGAATATTATATCAGTTCTACACCACATTAAAGATGGTTTGGTATTTTTTCATTGCACTTATCGACAAAGCTGTTGGTTGACTAATATGTCTTTTCCATTAACGCGTGTAGCTTTGTACTTAATGCTTCATATTCGTGGTAGGACCAATCAAGGTTTACAGCGTTCCTCAGTGTGAAATAGCTTCGCAACTATAATTCTCGTTGATAATTCAGCTCTTAATGGCAAGGAACGTATAATTCCAGTACTCAAATCATTGTGCACAGTCCTGGTAGTAATTGATCAACAGCGCAACTTGGATGTGTTGGTTTTCAGAACTTCTCGACGGCAAGCAGATCAACCATTTGGAAAGGAAATTTTTGATGAGTTGGAAAGCGTCCAAGGAGGCGAGACGGCGAATGAAACTTGAGAGCCGCTTGATGGGTCAGTGATCACCGATTTTCTTTTGTGACTCGTAATCGGAATTCGATCAGCCCTTTCATTTGTCATCCGACCGTGTCAAAAGAAAACAATTAATGTAAAACTTACTCCGTAATCGCTTTAATCTGGCAGCAGCCTTCATAGGTATTGGTATCATAGCTATGTAGGTATCAGTATCATCATAGGTACCGCATCCAAATTTTTGATGTTGTAACATCAATTTCAATTTATTCAATTCAATTAATTGCTCACAATACTAGTTTATTTTGTGGTGTATTGAACTTATAAAAATTGCAAATAAACCAAACCAAGAACAATTTCATGATTTCAATGCACCACAAGACTGTGATACAATGTATGATAGGACGGTGTCGAAACGACTTGGAGTAGTCTTTGAATTCAAACACCCACCTTATGAGGATGTCGTCAGAATACATACATTCCATTTCTATCACCGCATAATTTTTTTCATTATTATGACATAATTCTCACACAATTTGTACCTGTGGTGTCAAACTCAACCTGTCAAATATTTCCAAATTGTTACCTCCAAATACATGGGCTATCTTTGTTTTCATTGCGATTGTTCATTATCATAAATTTATCTCCATGATACATAATAGTCCTTACTGCGAATCGTAAGAACTCTTTCGCCTCTGCGAATAACTATTCTTTGTCCGTCTTCCCAGAAAACCGAGTGCACACTGATATCGGTCTGGCTCTAGTCACAACTATATCTTTTCGCCAAAACAGCATTGCAGCTGTTTAACCTCGCGATTTCAACGCACAGGGGCCAGGAATTTACCTCCACTGAACGGGAAAATGCATCCGCCAGCCCCTCCACCGCATTACACCGTAGGCGGCTTGCCCGGCGCTCGTAAACGATTCGAAGCGATACTGGCGAAATCCAGAAGCTTGCCGGCGTCCGCGATGCCACAGAAGGGCCAGGAGCTGCACCACAAGGCGTATTCGTCAGCCGCGGCCATGCAAAACGGTTTTGCGCCGACCCTGGGCAATAAGAGTGCAAGCGACATGACGAATCTCAAGTGAGCATAGTCGACATAGTTAATAATTAACAATGGAAGAATTTGCCACCTTGAATACTATTTTTTTAAATCCAATATTTTCTACTTCAACACTTAGGCTACCGGTTGGAATTGCGCCAAATTTGTACTGGTCGTTTCATAGACAACCTAAAACTTTCATGGCTTATCTCAGGGGCTCCCAACCTGTGGGTCATTGCCCCTTAGGGTGCCCAGCCCACTTGGGAGCCTATTTCAGAGGCCTTAAAAATGTTTTTTTAAATAATATTTTTTTCAATTTATCGTCTCTATGTCCACTTAACTATAATTTTATACACCTGATTTTTAATTAAATGTAGTTTTCCAAATATTTCAAAAGTTTGAAAGTAATATGGGGAGGCATTAAGTTTTTAAAATTTTCAAAGGGGATCACTGAGCCGGTAAAATCTGGAAAAATGTATATTTCTTATTATTTAAAAAGTTGAGAATTGGAATTGAGTCAAATGTGTTGTGTAGCGAAAATTTTTATCGAGTAGCCAGTAAAATTTGAATAAGGGAGTTATTTTTGAATAGCCCATATACTTGAATAAAATTAGAAGTACGGTAGCGATTTGCAAGTAAGTACAGTATTCTGGGTCTAGCGTTGCCTAGAAAACTGGGAAATATCGAGTAGAAGTGGAAGTTAAGAATAAGTAAAAAAGTAAGTATTCTACTTTTCCCTGAAAAACTGAAAATTTCAAGTAGAAGTAATGTAAAATTAGTTTAAAATCATGACCACCATAGTTAGTAAGTGCATGTAGGACGTAGGTATCCGGAGCACTCCAACGAAGTAGAAGTACCTCGCCACTGAACACAGCTGGTAATTTCGTGTGACTTACATCTCCGATTCACAGGAGTCAAAGACAGATGACGCCTCACCCTAACGCTTCGCGTAAACCCCGGAATTTCCCCGGAAACGGCGCCCTAAACGACAGCTTCGACGCGCTGGGGCATGAAACCCACAACGGGACCAACCCCACCAACCCAACACCCGTGGGACACAAATGGAGCGCCCAAAACCAATCCAACCAAAGACGCGTGGCCCACCGGTCAGTGCTCAATGGCTACTTGTCCAGACCGGTCAAAAGTGAACAGAACCTGAAAGAACAAAGTCGCATCAGCACACAGGGATTTACTCCGTTCAAAAAACCTGAATTTACAGTAAACAATGACTTAAGAGTGCCTTCCGAGGGTGCGGCTACGCTGGCGAGTCGTGCCATGTCGAAACAGCACAACGGGCTCTTGGCGGAACATCCGAATTACTCGCCGATGGCGCCGATGCCGTCGCCGAGATTAGAGGGCGGAGAGGGCGTGCCTAAAATGAACGGCGTTAGCCCGCGTCCGATAACGGTATCACCGTGATTGGTCCTGGGTTGTTTCGCCTTGTTGGTCTTTTTTACCGCTATACTTTTGCACTATTTGTCTGTATGTAGGCTGGGCTGGGCAAAATCGAGTACCCGAGCGGTTCGGATCCGAATCGAGTATTGGGCTTCGAGGCGAATCGAATATTGGAGGTAAAGAACTGCAATATACAATTGAATAGTATATTCGTATTGAATAAACCCGAATATTTCCGGCTGACCCTCGTCGAGGTAATCTTCAGCGACTAGCAGGGAATTGTATTGTATAACAACAATCGTGTTACTAAATATGACGTGACCAGCATGACATATCAAATAGTCGAGGCAAACAGATGTCGTAAGCTCAATGTACTATTTTTAGACTCTACATGAACTCCTGCTGTTGGCACTAACTAGGTTGGTACGCTTAGAATAAAGTCGACTCCAAGGCACGCAAATGAAAGAATCAACCACCTCTCCAGATGATATTCGAGTCCATCTCTTTGTGATCTCGTAACACTATGAATGACTTGGGAAGTTTAAATGTGTAACTTTGATGCGACCAAAAATAAAATAATGCCAGTCATACTGCCTCCACGGCCAGAAGAAAGTATCGAAACCATCATTCCTGTTCATAGAATATCTCGCAGTGGAGACAGGCGTATCCTTTCAATTACCAAAAATATGTCTCTCACTGCTTGCCTCGAATCGTTGCAATTAATACTCGATTCGGATTCGATTACCCGAATCATTGGGCCAAGCCCCAATTGAAGGGATTTAGTTTCAGTATTTTTCGGGAAATGTCGATCCTTCCGCTAAGTCGCTACGCTACGATACAGCTGTGTCCGAAGCTGCGGAAGTCGTTTGTCTCATTTTATATGTCAAAATTCTTACGTCACAGTGTATGTACGCCTCGCTGAAGACGGGAGTACCGTAGCGTCCGTACTTACAGTGATTATACGACACGTGTCGTCTCGAGTATAGATAATGAATGGTTTGCCTTAGTTATCTATAATTTGGAGACTGCGATATATTTGAATACAGCACTGCAGCGGAACCTGAGTGTTGCGCGCGCATAGTTGTTTTTCCCGCGGCTTTTGCAACGCTGCTGAGACACTTGTTAGCTGTTGAATATGCCGACAACGTGTGAGGTATATCAGTTTTGCTTCTTTTTTTTGTCGCGACGCCGTGATTTTCGTATTTCAGCTTATTACAAATTTCGTGTCCCAGAGAGTCTTCCTCGTCCTTGTCGGGGCTGGTACCGAGATTTGACGTAAGGGTCGGATTATAATTGTGTAGGGTCGTCAAGTTGAATCTGTAATGTTGTTTTAATGGCGCTTCGACTATACTTTGGTAATTGCTACACCAGTCGGATGCACTTCATTATGATTCCTGAGCTGCTGAATTTTAGCCCGTCCCACTTTCGTCCTACGGTTTTGTAAGACACCACTTTCGCGGACCGTTTGGCGAGGAGCAGCCTAAACCCCCAACACTTGAATAGGGTAGGGTTGCCACACGTCCGGTATTTCCCGGACATATCCGGAATTTCAATGTTCAAACTGCGTCAGGGAGGAAATTTTAAAAAATGCTTCAATGTCCGGAATTTTCATCGCTTGAAGTAGGCTCAACACTATGATCCTTTTATGGGGACCACCGCCCTCGCAAAAACTGCAATCAAAAATCAATAAAAAGAGCTATCAATTACAGAAATAAGTCGAATTCGAATCGCAATTATAAGAGATCGGTATTTTTCTAGAGCCGGTTAAGGCAGTTTGGATGGGTTAGTCAAAGACAGTGGTTCTAAACCTGGCGGTCGTTTGTCTTTATTCTGAGGATCGCAAAAATGTTGAACGCAATTAGTTTCCAAAATAGGCCGTATGTAGATCTGGGCAAAGGTGCTGACCTTTATCTAGTAATCAACTTATCAAATTTTGAGCTGAGCCTACGGAACATTTTCAAATTAGAAATTGAGTCGCGACCATAAAACGTTGGAAACCACCTAGTGTACAACCTGCTGGTGCTGATCATGAATAACCTTTCCCGTGTGACATGAACATTGAACATCGCTTAGCGATATACAATTACGCTCCCTGCATTTTCAAAGTCATCATCCTCCGCGAACTCTACCGCTAATTCTGAACACTTGGGCGATGAGAGGATAAAAATAATATATGGAAGAACCAATATAAATGACAGAATTTATTCACAAAAGCTTATAACTAGTTGCATATAATAAGTCCCCTCGAAGTTACATTGATTACCATATCCTATGGTGGGCTCAAAATTAGTGTTTTGGGTGTGAGGTAATGAAAAAATGTGGTTTCGGTCCGTGTTACAACACATAAGTGCGCCGACCTAACAGTATAGCAGGGCTGTCAAACACACGACTGTTCATTGCTCAGTCCTCACCACTCTTTTATGTAGCCGATAGGCAACGCTTTGCTGGTGTGACGTCATATTGACAGACTATGTGTTCTTACATCATTTTAAAACCCGCTAGCAGGAGCTAAAGAGTGTCCTAACTATGAGTCAGAAAAATATGGCAACCCTAGGATAAGGTCGAATTGGTACTAATACCTGGAGTGTCGAAGTGCAAGAATTCGGCCACCTTCTAGTCATTGGCTGCGACCCGCCGTCGTGTTAACCCTGAAAAATATCGTGATTCGTCAGCGCGAAATTGACTCTTCGTGCAACGAAAAGATTGTCCATATATCAAATATGTTGTGGAGACGACTATGTATTGATATCATTCGCGACGTAAATGTATCGTTGACGGACTACCAGCATAACTGCACGTTGTTCGCCTAAATCACAAATACAAGACGCTGGTGCTGGTGGCCTGTCTATCGAAGTACGATGCCATGATTGATCTGGCAGAAATATTACATAACTGTACTGCTGACTTACAGGCGACGAGGTAAGGAACATCGTAGAAAGGAAACAAGGGGATCTAGAATATATACTGGTACAGCAGTATGCTTCAAAGTAAATGTCAAATCAAGGCCAAATTGACGAGTACGTAAAGGACTAAAGGTATCATTCGATAAATCCGATAAAATCCCAGAATGAAAAATGCTATTATGGAGATTTCAGCTAAGCAATTCAAATTTGAGAAACACTCGATGAAGTAAGCCCATGGAAGAAACAGGTACAGCGTAGCTATAACAAGTAGCAGAAACCCCTGAACGTTAAACAGGGAAATTTCTGGGACTCGTTGTACATACAGCTGACAATCACAGTAATACATATATTCTATATAAATTCTATTCGATGATAAATGTTGTGTTGACCTACGTGCTATCACATACATAGGCTACTCAACTCAGATGCGTTTTCGAGTCAAGAAGAATTAAACACAACCCCGTATCCGATTATGCCAACATTCGATACATATAGCCAATACTTCTGGAGGCACAACACTTGAATATTGCAACAAGTAATATAATATCGGCTGAATCTCATCAGTAGCAAACGTTACTAAATGCGGTCCACCAAATTCGAAACATACTAAGAATTACGCCACAACGATTAAATTATCTCTATATTTCGAGTTTAATTGACCGCATTCATTAACGTTCGTTCTGACGAGGGTCAATCAAAAAGCTTCGACTGCAATATCAACATCTTGTATATTGCTGAGACGTTGAATGAATCCAATTGCCTTGCCATCTGATAACAGTTCGTTAACCACCATTTTTATAAACCAAGTCCTAAGTCCACTTCTGAATAGTAATAATTCTTGATGTGATCTTTGGCAAGATGTAAAATTTGAAAGCACGACGCATACCCTCGCTCTTCTAATTCGTCTTGCTACATCTCAGTCGCTCTTACACAAGTTGATTTACTGTACGTTAGCCAAGGCGTTGGATAATTCAAACTGGATATCAACTGAAATTTCTCCTCATTGACTGGTTTCATATCGTTTCCACGCCCCATTATGTAAAGATGGCGTTAATACCAAGAGTTGATTATCCTGGGAACTAAGTATGTCCGAACATGGTCGCTGGTATGTTGTATTTATATCACTCGTTGAATCTTTTCTTTATTTGCATTAGCTCATTCAGGCTCTTAGATCTAAATTGAAGTGATACTACTTATGTTGCTGAGATATTTTGGTATTTACATTCCGATATTGTGAGGAAATTAATAACGATCAAAAGTAGTGCGCATCGCGCTAAATTGTTCGTTCGTTGAAGTTTGAATCTTGTAGCAGGGGCTATTATACATACCATGTAAAGTAACTCCTACATGTATTTGTGGTAGAAGTGTACTGCTTACATTCGATCTTCCCAATCAAAAAGTCTGATCGCTTGCGGATGGGTGGACGAAGATTGTAAACCAATCTGGTTATCCACCTATACCTGACCAGTGACCATTATAAAATCTAAATTGAGTGCGGAGATAACAATGTTAGCTGATACGGAAGAATGCTAATCGTGTGATTAAATACTGCTAATCGCGACGCATCAAGTTGGAAAAGGTGACGCGCGATGTTTAGTCCAGGTGTCACGAGTTTTCAATCAAGTGGCGGTCTCTGTGCCTCATAATGCCTAAACGCGTTATAGGCTGTCTGTCAGTTGTCAATTTGTTGAATGAAACAGCAGCCTGCTGATAACGAAAATAAAAGTTGTGTTCAATTAGTACGGCACACCTAAGAAACGCATTATAGAATGTTGACATCGCTCTGCAATGGTGGGTACATAATTCTTTGATTGTTGAGTGAAGCCATTACATTACCTAGGAGACAAACGGCACGGTCATTATCGGAAATATTTGTGCGTAGGAATAGTACGCATTGTAATCAGTTTTTATATATAACTAGTTATCTATAGTTTGTTTCGGTTTGTTAAATCACGAGATTTACACTAACTTTATGCGCTGCGATCAACGGGTTTCCTTAAACCTGGATTGATAGATCCTGACGAACGCGATAATCGACTTTATTGCTAATCCAACTTTATTATCTCCGCCCTAAATTAGCACATAGTAACACACATATATAAATTATTCCCTGTACGCTAGGATATGAATACGCCTGCGTATCACAAACAGGCCTCAACACTTGTCACAACATCTAGATACTGTACATATTAGTTCCGATCGATTGATGGCGATCAATAATATTTAATATGTCAAAAATGAGCGTGGTTTGTCGGGGACAAATCTACTTCGTCAAATTTATTTTCCGGACATTGTAAGTTTTTAGACATTGTTAAATCGCATATCGATATCTGACCTGGACGCATATCTTAGATTGTGTAATTCTACTTCACTTATGTAGGCTAAAACTCGTATTGTGTGCCACTAACACATTCAGCTATAGGAAAGACCGAACACTATAATGAACATATCCCAATTTGAATGCTGGCGTTCTCCTCACAACCTTTTTATCAACCATGAAATTCATGATCCATCTCTGTGTCTCTTCAGACGAAAAACTCTATTTTCTGTTTTTCTTTCGTTGTACGAGATGCGTTGTTTCCGTGTAGGTCCATCGAATCTGAAATGTGATCATGGCCTATATATATATTAACTGCGTGGATAATATTTTGATGCACGAAAATCTGTAGCTAAAAACTAGACGGGCAGTACGGACGTTACTCTGTAGTTCAGGTCAAGTGATTGGTTCACGCATGAACGGTGACATACAGGGAGCTTTGAGACTTAATTTAAAGCCAGTATTTGGCATATGTACATATACACAATTTACACGTACATGATTACTTCCACCGTTCAGATCTCTAACAGTTCAGAATTCTGTACATTTCTCGGATACAAACTATGGTAACTATCCGGGAGATCATATCGTGCTATGATACCGTGACGAGGATGGCACTGCAACACTGTAATTAGATTAAACAATTGCTATGATGTGATTGGTGTATCCCAGCGAAACCGACGGGGACGTAGAAAATGCGCGCCGCACAATCTCATGCGGTCTCGTGGAAACGAATTGGGTTGCGATTAATATATTATGAAATTGATCTAACTTCGCGTCTGCGTATACGTGGTGAATGTTGTCTACATTAAAAGCGGCAAAGAACTGTATTAGGTTATTCGATGTTGTGCAATATTGCCGACAGGACCAAAAAAGCACTTCGTCAGAAGAGGTGGTCAAAGTAGTCACCGTCGCTACTCAAGTAGAAGTAGAAGTAACGCCGGAATTTCTACTCAAGTAGAAGTAGGAGTGGTGGTGCACAAGTAAGTAAGTAAGTAGGTATTCTACGCTTATTTTTGCCTACAACTGAAAACTGTCAAGTAGAAGTAGAAGTGGTCTAAAATTACAACTACTTAAAAAGTAGTATGAGTAGGCAAAATCTACTTCAAGTTCTTCAAAAAGTAGAAGTCCTTCGTTACTGACCCCCTCTGTTCGTCAGCCCCCCAAAAAACGTTGGTCTTGGTCCCCCCCATAGGGTGATAGACCAAACTCCCATCAGGCTATACGTTTTTGCCGCTACTGATCACCAAGATACGTTGTCTTCATCAGTGAGTCGACTTTTAACGCATAACCGCGCAGAGCGCGAAAACTTTCTATAATTCATGGTTGAATCGAGAATGATCGGGAATAGGGTCCACCAAACCACTAGGTGTCGCCAAACTTTAGGTGGTAACCGCCGTTATTACGTACGCGGTTGCCGTTTTCAGAAACCTGTAGGTTACTTTCTCGATTGCGTAAGGGTATTTTATATGGAAATAATGGCTACAACATATTCTACGTGGACCGTGAGCTCGCTATAAAATGAACTAAAACTTCGAAAACTTCTGGTGCTGAGCTGGTAGCCGACATTTAGTTGACAATTTCACATTCTCACCTAGTTATCAAATCGGCCTTATTTCCTTCCGTAGAAGCTTTCCGAAGCATATATATTGCTATAAATTTTTAACCGCTCTCTGCTCACGTAATCAGATTTACCTGTAGAGCTGAGTGAGGTGTCTTGGAATAGATAGATAATATTAAACATATTATTTGAATGTGGTCGCTTGCTGAATCAAGTGGTTCAGAAAGGCGCCATTGTTGTCCTGGCCTGGGTACCGGGGCATGCTGATATCGGTGGTAATGAATTAGCTGATAAATTGGCTTGGCAAGCTGCCAGGACCAATATCGAAAATACCCCTTCTCAGACGCTTCCAGAAAAAATTAGCCATGCTGAGGCGAAAGCCGAAGTACGTCAATACTGTAGAGCGACCTGGAACGCCGAATATCAACGAAATGAGCGTGGAGGTCACTATCGAAATTTCCATAGATCATTGACTGATGGCCACTTTCCATCGATGCATCGACATAGGCTTTACGAACGAATAATATTTCGGCTTCGTTCAGGCCATTGCCGCCTGAAAGCGCATTTATATAAAATTGGATGTAGCGACACCGACCTATGCGACCATTGTACAGTACCTGATACAGTCGAGCATTTTTTGCTGCACTGCAATCGATATGATTTTCATCGGAACTTTTTAATCGACAGGGCGCGCGAGCTCAAAATCACTGCAACACTCGAAAATCTACTGATCATCCCCGAAATGTTATCCCATGTTGCAGAATTTGTTATATCTTGTGGTACTTACTTGTAAATCGGTTATTGACCATATTTTGGTAAATCGCTCATTCTAGTCCGTGACGCACCTGGCCTTACAGGCGAAAAGCGTCACTCA